>NW_020769490.1:218805-294434 GCF_900518735.1 Pseudonaja textilis | reverse complement strand
GGGGGGGCGGGGGGGGGGTTGGAGGCTGCAGCCATTTGTGCTGCAACCGTCTGGGCCTCCTTGGCAGACTCATCCCCCGGCTGGCTCCTGCTCTTACCCCGCCTGCAGACGAGGCCCCTCCCATTGCCGACCCCCGTCCTTCCCAATCACAGCACTTGCCCTCTGAGACCGGGGGCTCCCCCCCCCACCTGGCTTTTCCCGGGGGCTATCGGTGGGGTCTGGGAGGGGCTCTTTGGACAGGACCAAGTTTGTTCTGTGACTCCCGCACCACATCGGAATGAAGGAAATGTCTGCAGGGCAACCGCCCCGCCCCCCCCCCCCCCCGCGTTTCCTCTCCTTATAGGACATTTATTCTGGCCCGAGGTATGGGGGTCCTCTCGTCAATCCATCAGCTGCCCAGGTCACCGTGAATTGGGTGGCCCCATAAATTGAAGTCATAAATAAATAGATCCTGCAAGTGACTTTCCTCGTTCTGCTTACAGACTCCAGGGGCTGGGAGGGTCTCCCCCCCTCCCCCAAGCCCCATGCATTGTGCCAGAGAAGCCCCTCCCCTCCTCCATCCCCCTCCCTGCTGCCCCCCCAACAGGCCCTGGAGGAGGCTGCCTCACGCCCACCGGGGTTCTCTCGGCCAGGGAGCCAAGTTCTCCCCGGGCCAACCCCGTTCCTGGCCGGCAGGAAATAAATAAAGTGGAGGAAGGAGATTTTTTTTTCTTCCCTTGCTTTCGGGCCCCCCCCCCCCCCCCCCCCCCAGAAGACGGGCTTGTCAGAGGAAGAAATGCCAGGCAGGCAGCTGGAGAAGGTTGCTGGGCAGGACCCCACATTGCCCCCTCTTCCGCAATGGGAGAGCCCCCGGGGCTTCTGGCCCAGGAGACACAACACACACACACACACACACACAGGCAGGCAGGCAGGCAGCCCAAATCCAAGCAGGCACAGCAAGCGCTGAAGGGCGGCTGGGGCACCAGAGGGCGGGTCCCCCCTGCCCAAGGCCTTGACCCTGCTTGACTGGGGGCGGGGATTCCACACCTGCTGGCTTCACTTTGGGGGTGGAACTAAGGCCAGGAGAGGGGCCCCCTCTGAGCATATTCAAAGGGCCCCAGTTTGGGGCGAGGGGGGCTCTAGCAGGGCTCAGTTCTGTGGCAGAGAGCAAGAAGGGTCCAGCTGCAGACAGACCCCCCCCGGCCTTTCCCTCCTCCCTCCCCCCTTCCCTCCCAGACCCTGCGAGTGTGCAGGTGCCCACCTGACCCCTGACCCCCCCCCTCACTGCCCCGGAAGAATCAGGACGATGATGGAGGCCTCGGGGGTGAGAAGGAAATGGTTTATTTCACGTCCCAGAAGGACCTTCGGGGCTCCCCCAGCTGGCACCTTCCGGGGGGGCTCCCAGCTCCCTCCTCCCCACTTGGGGCAGGGGGAGAGGGGAGGGCTCAGTGCCTTCAGTGTTGGGGGGGCGTCCGTGTGACCCCCCCTCCCCCAACGGCTGTTCTGTGTGCAGCAGTGCTGGAAGGAAGCTGGATGAAAAATGTCAGATACCCTGTTTGGCCCCTTGCCCCCCCCTCCCCCGTCTGGCTGCCCACTTCCACGGGGGGGGGCTGGCTCCCCACCCGGGGCCAGAAAAGAACCATGGAAGTTCCTGAGCTGGAGGGCCAACCGCCTCCACTCCACCCCTGGCAGACGGGCCAGAGGGAGTCACAGTGGTCAGGGGGGAGGGCGAGGGGCAGATATCCTGAGACGAGGCCTCTCAGTCAAGGGGGGAGGGGCTGCCGGCCTTAGGGGGGGGCGGCAGCCTAGAACATGCCCTGAGAGCAGCAGGGCTGGGGGGGGGGCTGCACCTGGTCCCAGAACCTGGCCGAACCTGGCCCAGTCCCCCCAGGGCCTCTTCCAAGGGGAGCCAGGGCCGAGGGACTCCCAGGGCCCAAAGGGGGCCACTTGCTGGGCTCCGGCCGGCCACACCGCAGCCTGCAGAGGAATGGGGGTGGGGGGTGGGGGGGCAGCAGGGTCTTGGGGCCTCTGGACAGGGAAGCGGGGGCAGGGAGAGCATCTGTGGCTGGATCTTGACTGGCCTGGCTGGGTGCCCCCCCCCCCACAAGAAGAGGAGCACTGGGCTCTTGGCAGAGGCGCTGCTTAGCAGATCAAAGCTTGTCAGAGGCTGAGAGTCAAGGGACAAAACCATTTCGGCAACAAAAGGCTCCCCCCACCCACATCGCCCCCCCCCCCCGGGCAGCTCTCTTCCGACACAGATCGATTTAAAGGATGATTTGCCAGAGGAGGGGCCTGGCACCCGTCCTTCCTCCAGGGAGGGGGGGCTCCACGGGGTTGGGCTGCTGGTCAGGCCCTCCTCCCTCCTCACCCCGAGCCCCCAAGGTCTCTGGGTGGCCCCTGGGCCCCAGGAGCCCTGCTCCAGCTGGGCCTAGGTCTCCCGGCTGCTCTCCTCGGCCCGGGCCCCGGCGTAGAGCGCCGCCAGCTGCCGGAAACGGGGGCCCCAGGCGCCGAGGTAGGAGAAGTCCTGCTCAGAGCCGGTCGAGCGGGAAGCGATGGAGCTGAGGGAGGCCAGCGGGGAGTCGGCCCCCTCGAAGGCGTAGGTCTGGAAGGAGTCGTAGGGGGGCACGGAGGGGTCGCCGTCCGCCTGCCCCACTTTACGGCGGATGTAGTCTCTGAAGAGGGAGAAGTCGAGGTCCGGCGCCTGGCGCCACTGGGGCAGGGAGTGCAGTTCCGAGGGCGGTGGGGGCGCCCCCTTCTCCTCGCCCCCCTTGGTCTCGCCAAACTCATAGAGGCTGCGCAGCGCCGACATGTCGTAGGCCTGGGTGTCCTGCTCGCCGCCCCCTTCGTCGTTGTACTTGATGACGTTGTCGCGCATGTCCTCGTCCTCCTCGGAGGGCAGGTGCCCCTTCTGGTGGCGCTTCAGGGCCAGGATGAGCAGCACCAGCACTGCAGCCGGGGACAGGAGGCATGTGGGGGGGGGAGGCAGGCCATGGAGCAGCCCCCGGACACCCCCACCCCCCCACCGGCCAAGGGGCTCTGGAGGGGCCCGCAGCCATCGGGGAGGAGGCCCACCCCACCAGGACCCAGAGACAGCTGGGGGGCCTTTCTGAGGAGCTGCAGCTGACCCCCCCCCCCCGGAGCAGGCCCTGAAGTCTCAGAGGAAGCAGCTCAGGGGGGAGGGGCCCCTTGCAGAAGCCCCCCTGCATCGACCTGGGAGCGGCCCCACCAGGCACAGCAAAAGGACCTGAGCGGCCCCCGGAAGAGGCTGCCTTGCCTGGGCCTGGACAGATGCTTCTGGCTCTGATCCACACAACTCTCTCCCCGGCCCCCCAAATTCCCACCGGTGTGCCAAGGGCTGCGGGCAGGACCTCGCCTTCTGGCAGCCAGGCAGCCTCCTGGGGCAGCGCGGTGCAGGGGGCGGAGCATCAGGGGATCGAGGGGTGCCCGGGGGGGGAGACAACACTCACCTACGAGGATGAGGAGGCAGACCAGCAGGGCGATGAGGGCCCCGGGGCTGAGCGAAGGGGACACCGCGAAGGCAGTGGTGTTGCACGACTGGATGGTGCCGGTGTTGTCGCAGCCGCAGATGCGGACGGTGAGGGTGCCCGTGCTGCTGAGGGCGGGGGGGCCGCTGTCCACCACCAGGATGGGCAGCAGGAACAGGTCCTGCTCCTGCCGGTTGAAGCCCAGGTGCTGAGTGTGCAGCCCGGCCGTGTCATCTGGGGAGGGAGCGAGACCAGGAGGAGTGGGAGGAGGCCAGCGAGGGGCAGCCCCTGCAGCCCCTCAGAAGGGAGGCGGCACCCACACGCCTCACCCCGTCGGTCCCTCTGCGGAGTGGCTGGAGCTGGCTGGCTGGCAACAGGTGAGACGATCCATTAGGGAGCCCCCACGGAATCCCCCCTCCCCGAAATCCTCTGCAGGAGAAAGCCGGCTGGAGCAGAGGTGGTGGAAGGAGGGCCAGAGGCCCCTGGGGGCACCGTGCCCATCTTGCACCAGGCGGGGTGGGGTGGAGTACCCCTTTGGGCTGGGAACCTCGGCCGAGGAGAGCCTGAGACGGAGGCTGATGGCCAAAGAGAGTTGGACAGGGCAACCACGGGCCCAAAGAGGTGGCGGAGGGGTCCTCTCCGCCGCTTGGGTTGAAGGGGAGGCGGCACAGCCGTTTGGCAAGGGGATGCTTTCATTTGGGTTCCTGCTCTGAGAGGATTAGACTAGATGGCCTCAGGAGCTCCCCCGAGGCTTCTTTCATCTTTTTCTGGTTGCCTTTTGTACAGCTCCCCCTCGAGCCCTGGGAAGGCTGAGCGAAGACTGTTGGGAGAGGAGGCCATGAGGAGATATTATTCCCCGCAGGGTCAGCCAAGGGACGACGGTCACTCCAGTGGCAGCAACAGCCATGCAGCCGGGAGATGCCGGGGGAGGGTGTGGCTTCCGTGGGAGGCTCGGCTGGTCCTGCCTGGCGAAGCAGCCCCTGGACTTCGGAGGCGGGTGGGAAGCCGGGCGTGGCCGGGGACAGAGCCCCTCCTTCTGGGGCTGCCCCTCCTTCTGGGGCTGCCTCCTCCAGACCTTCTGGCCATTGCTGGAGAGCAGCGGCCGATCCCCAGGCAGGATCCCAGGGCAAAGGGAAGGCGAGCGGAAGGGAAGGGGCTGCAAGGGACACCTCGGGCATCAGCAACGGGAGACGGACCCGCCCCCAGCGCTTTGGCTCAGAGGACGGCAGCCTTGATTGCTCAGAGAGCCACGCAGAACCACGCCCTTGTCCCTGGGGAGGGTGCAGCGAGACACGATCCGGGCCACGGTGCAGCCGGGCAGCCAATCACGCCAATCAGACGGTGGGCAACCCTTCCGTTTGACGCTCATTCAAGAAGGGGGGAGGGAGGGGGGCTGGTGGGCTTTATGGTCCAGCTGCCTCGGAAAGTGACAGGCTGCGCAAGGGGGAGGGGCCGCTCTGGCGGGGAACAAAATGCCCAGGCTGGAAATGTGTTTGGGAGGAAACTGCAGTTGGAGCCCGAAGTAGGAACCTTCCATGAAGCCGGAGGACGAGTTCTCGGCTCCTGCCAATCTCATTATTTCTTCGTTGCTGATGCAGCCTCCCAGCCACCAGGACGGGCTCCCTGCACACGGACGCCTCCAGACGGAGCGAGCAAAGAGATGGCGCTCGCCTCCAATGGCAAAGACCTGGCGGGGGCGGGGGGGGGGGCGATGCCAGGCTGCTCCCAGACAGCTTCCGAGTCGGACGAAAGCAGAAGGATCCGCAAACGGTTTCTCACCCCCCCATCCCTCAGGGGCTGCTCTAAACCTCGCTGGAGGGAGCCAGAGGGGTGGTGGGCGTAAAGGGCGCCGGTGAGGAGAGAGGGCCAAAGTCCCAGCGCCCGGAGAAGGCAAGCGAGGTCAGAGGAGACGGCGGCTTTGGCTGAGGAGACAAGCCGACACAAAGAGCTCACGGAGGAGCCTAACCAAGAAGGGCAGCAGCGCCAGAGGCCCCACCCAAAGCAGCCGGCAGAGCTGCTATAGACACACACACACACACAGACGATGTTCCCTAGTTGGGTAATGCAATGTCTGCAAGAAAGCCAGCTCAGAGACCACCCCCCACCCAGGACCCCAAAGGAGACGCTGCAGAGGACGCAATCTAGTCCACATTATCCTCAATTTCTCACGCTAGTAAAAACAACGCTTGGAATCATTCTACCCCAATTAGCGCCCTGCTTGGAGCAGGATATGCCAGGTGTGGAAGGCGGTTTCAGAAAACGCCAAGGAAGCGGAGGCAGCGCAGCTGAGCCCCACCGGAGAAGAACAGCTGGAAGAAGCCAGGGGGGGAGGGGAGGGGCTGCTTCGTCCATCATGGAAAGGCTGGGCTGGATTGTGTCCATCGGGTCCAACTGTGGAATGCCCTCACCAAATGTGGGACCCCCCCCGCCCGTCCTCATGTAGAGGGAGGCCCCCAGCCCAGAGGAAGCATGGCAGAAGACGGCGGCCCCAGGCTGCGTACCCCCAACCCGCTTCCTTAGCCCACCACGAGGAAGAAACGTCCACGTCCTGCACGGGGCTGGAGACCCCCTTCTGCCCACGGAGCCGAGTGCCTGGAGGCCAGGAGGAGTGCGCAGGAGGGGCAAAATGGGGGAGGGCCCCCCCCGGCCTCCGAATGGGTGGGGAAGGTAAGGAAGGAGTGGCGCAGGGCCTCTGATCTTCAGAGGGGCCCTTGGGCAGAAAAGGAAGTGGCAGCGAGAGACACCCGGGGGCCCTGCGCGGAGGCCACGGGAAAGCCTCCCCAGGGTGCCAGGAGCCGCCTCCCTGCAACGCTCCGTGGAAGTCCGCGTGGAAGGGCGAGGAAGGAGGCCCTGGAGACCTGCACGGAGGAAGCAACGCCAGCCCAGCCTCCCCACTCAAGCCGACCAGGCCCCCGGTCTTCTCCCGGGCCCTCTAGGTCCCCAGCTCTCCCGAGAGGCTCCACTCTCGGGGAGGGGGAGGCGGCTGCAGCAGTGGGGGGGGCACTTTGGGAAGGCGGAGGGGCTGGGCCGGGGCCAGACCCTCCCAGGGAACGTCCACCTAGGCGGGGGACACAATTCGGATGGCGCCTGGTCACTCCGTGGGCTTTGTCTGTGGATGTCCCTGATCTATTTGCCCAGCCAGGGCCGGCCCAGGCACCCGGCGGGACGGAGGCCCCCGCCCGTCGGTCGCAGTGCCTCTCACGGACCCCCGTGTCTCAGTTGGCTCCTGGAGGTCAGGCTGCCACGTCTCCCCATTGGCTCTTGCAAGCGGGGGGCGGGGGGCATAGAGAGCGTTTGGCTCCCTTGGGCTCCTCTTTTGTGGGCCCGGAACTGGGACCCTCCCTGACCTGAGCAACTCTTGAGGGGGAGGGGAAACGGGGGGGCAGTCAGAGTTGCCCCTCCCCTTTGGGAGACCCTGCCTGCCCCTGGGGCTCAGGTTGGGGAAGGACCCTAAAACAGGGACGATTGAAATGGATCTCCCCCTTGGGAATCTCCCCCGCGGATCCCAGATCAGCCCAGGCCACTGGCCCTGCCTGCCCGCCTGCCCGCCCAGGGCCCGGGAGGGAAGGAAGCTGGGCACGGCCACGTTGGCCCTCGTGCGCCAGGGCTCTGCTAGGCGGGGGGGGCCTCCCGCCGGCCCCTTTCAGCTGCTGGACAGGCCAAGGTTTAAGGAAGAGCCTCCATCTGGCCTGGCATCCATCACTGTCTCATCTTGGCTGCTATAGCAATATTTATAAATCACATCTCAAAGCCAGCTACAAATTTGTACAAAGAAACAGATGGGCCGTTGGCGGCCGCTTCTCACGGGGGGGGGGGGGGGGTTTTGGAGGGGCCGGGGCCGGGGGGGGGGGGGGGGGGGGGGGAAAGGGGGGCGGGGGGGACGGAGCCCTCTGGGGCAGCAGGCGGGGCAGCTCCCTAGGCCCGACCCCGGAGGTTCCCCAGGGGAGGCTCACCTGTGATGCCCAGCAAGGAGAAGTGGCGGCTGGCGGTGGCCTCGGGGCCCAGCGTGAAGTAGAAGCGATGGCCGCCTGGCGGGTCGTCCCTGTCCACGACACTGATGGTCTGGATGAGCTGCGGAAGAGGCCGGGATGGCCGTTGGGGGAGGCAGCACAGGGCGCTTGGCCGGCCCGGCCCCTCTGCCTGCACGAAGAGGGCAAGCAGGGCCAGACCAGCCCCCCCCCAGGTGCAGCCCCCCCACAGGTGTGGGCTCTGGGCCCTTGGCTGGCTTGGGGGAGCTCCGCAGGTGGCAGAGGCCCGGGGAAACCCAGGGCCAGAAGCCTGCAGCTGTGCCAGGGAATGACCGGGAGAACAGAGCCCCCCCCCGCCCCCTACCCGAACACCATGCGCTAGGCAGGGCCGACCCTCCGCACCTCGCCTGGCTTGGCATCCTCACAGACGGCGGCTTCGTAGGGCATGGCCAGTTCGGGCGGATTGTCGTTGACGTCCAGGATGCGAATTCTGAGCACCGTCCTGGACACTTGAGTAGGATTGTCTGGAATACACACACAGACACACACACACACACACACAGACACACACACACACACACACACACACGAGGTGGTGGATGAGTAGCAGGAGCCCCAGATGCCAGGCTGGCACCCCAACCACCAGAGAAGCTACCCAGTTCTAAATAAGGAGGGCTGACCCTCGGCCACCATCCCCACGGTCCCATCTGGATCCCTGGCTGTCCTGCTCAAGCAGGGGGTTGGACTAGAAGACCTCCAAGGTTCCTTCTGAGCCTGTTATTCTATGTTCTTTTCTTGGACCGGCTGGCACTTTGCATCTTCCACCAGACCTTCCTGCCTGCGCCCAGCTCTCAGCCTAGCCGGCCTGGGGCCCCGCTCAATTAGCCCCAAGCCAAAGACGTTTGAGCCCCCACGGAGGGGGGGGGTTCCAGCTTCCAGCCAGGCTGCCGGGACGTCCAGCAGGGCCACGGAGGGAGCTGGCCACGGGAAGATCGCCAATTCCCCCACAGAGGCAGGCAAAGATCGATCCACATTGAGCAGATCCCTGGGGATCAACATCCTATGCTGGGATCCGTTGTTTCCCAAATGGTTGCGTTTTAAGCATTGCCAACAAACAGGGAAGATTGTTACCTTTCAACAATGTTCAGAAAACCAAGCGCCAATTTTAGCAATCAATACTGGATTCGACCTCTCGTTTAACTTAAAGAAGCTCAAGTCTTCCTCATTTTACACATACGCACATACACGTCCCATCCGTCCTCCACCCAGAGTTTCCTTGTCAGTGAAAGGGGTAACAAACTGAATAACGGAATAGCTGCTCCCCCCCCCCCCGCCCCCCCCCGCCGGGGGCCGCCCCCCCCCCCCCCCGCCCGGCGGCCCCCCCGAATGGTCCCCCCCCCCGCACTACACACCTGGCTTTGCCACCCCAGGATTTCATGTACGCCTCGTCCCACGTGGCCCCCCTGCTGGGCCCCAAGTGAGTTGGGGATTGCACCCCCCCAACAAAGGACCCCCCCCAAGCATGAGGGAAGGAGTCCCAGCCAGCAGGCGTGCAGGAGCCCCCCCCAAGTACAACCGAGGCCTTACTGGCCTCTGGGGCTGTGGTTGTGAGTCACAGGAGGGGTGTGTGTGTGTGTGTGTGGGTGTGGGTGTGTGTGGGTGTGTGTGTGTGTGCTGTCCTTGTCTCCTGGCAGGCCCCGTTCCAACATGAGGAGCGGGGCAAGAGAGATCTTGGCTGCCCACCGACCCTGGGAGGCAGCCGACCCACCAACCGGGTTCAAGCACTCAGCAGATTCCCATGTGCCTCAGGGGTGGGGGCAACTCCCTTCTTAGGGGTCCCTGGGGAAAAGTCCCCCACCCCACTTTTGCACAGGGTGGGGGGAGGCATTCCCCCTGCACCTGGCCTGGCCATGGTTGCCCTTGGGGCTGAGCCCTCCAGAGCCCCCAATCCCTGCAGTGTGTGTGTGTGTGTGTGTGTGTGTGTGTGTGGCCCTGTGCCCTATTGGCCGGGGGGGGGCACCTGGGCTCGCCCACCGGCCGTGCTTCCCGGGGCTGGTACCTGCAGGCTCCTCCCCCGGGTGGGCTCTCATCTGCTGCCTGGCTACGGTTATTCCCACTCAGTCTGATTTCCGGCTTTTCAGATCACAGGACCCTTACCTGCCCCAGGTGAATCACTAAGAATATTAAGGTCCCATAAAGACAGAAGAGAGAGCAAAACGGACAATGACGGGTTTCCTTTGGTGATCCATCACCTGCCTTTAAGAGGTCCACGATTCACGGAACCCCCCTCCCGGGATAAGAGAAGGCACGGTTTGCCCCCCCCCCCCCGCAGCAGGGGGAAACTCCTCCATCCATCAGGTGGCCAGTCAACCTGCTAGCGAGGCTGAGAGAGAGAGAGACAGAGAGGCCAGGGCCTGGCCCAACGCCAAGACCCTGTGCCAGGAGGGGGGAGGTCCCAACTGCCCCCCAAGGAGGCCTCTAAGGGCCATCCAGAAGGTTCTGGGCATGCCAGAAACCGGACCACATAAGCAAGCGGAGCCCCATCCACAGGATGCCAGCAGCACACCGGACGGGTCCATGGAAACCCCTCCCTGCACGGACCTCCCGTCCCTGGTGCCCCGAAGGTTCAGGGCCCCTTTGCAAAGGAACGGCTCCCTCAAGGAAGGAAGGAGCCCCGCTGGAGAAAGTCACTCCAAACCTCCTGACTGTCCCTTGTCCCTCCGGCCCTGGATCCAGGAATGTCAGGGCATCCCTGACCACTCTTCCTCCCCACCCCCCACCCCCCCCCGGCCGCCCCCCCCAGTCTTGCCCACAGCGCCCCCCCCCCCCCCCCCCCAGGAAAACCTCTCCTTTGCCTCCAATTATTGTCATTTTTTGCCGATGGTGGAGATTTCACAAACTCCCCAAGCGGGAAAGGGGTCGACTTTCCAGGGGTGCCTCCAGAGTTAACTTCTCCTCCTGTTTTCGGCTGACGTTCCCTTAATTGGCTTCATATCTGGGTCATCCAACTTGGGAGCTAATGAGCAAAAGGCGGCCTCTAACGGGACCCCCCCCAACCCTCCCGCTGTCCTGCAGCCGGATGGCAGGTCTGTGTCTCTGCCCCGGTCAGTGAGCTCCCCCCGCGCAGGGGGGGCCGGGGCCCCCCCCCCCCCCCCCCCCCCCCCCCCCCCGAATGCACTGGGAAGGGCCAGTTTTGCAGGCAGAATGGTTGGGGTTTTGCAAGGAAGAGAGGGAGGGAGGGAGGGAGGCCGCGGGAAGCTGCTTCTTCCCCCAGCCCCAAAACTTCTCCCGAGAAGAGACCAGAACGACGCTGCCAAAATCAGACTTTCGCGGTGCTGTATCCCGGCCTGACCTGGCGGCTTTTTAAGGACAGAAATAATGGGAGCTGGAAGGGTCCACCTTCCCTCCTCCACCCCAACAGCCTTTTCAAGAGACCAGCCCCCCCCCCATCTTCCTTCCTTCTGGTGGCCATGACTGGCTGCAGCCCCACCCCTTGGACAACCCCCTCCCCTCCCCAACATGGGGAGGCTCAGCTAAGCAACCTCCCCCAACAGGGCCCTTTGGCCTCCCACCTGCCGCTTCACCTGGGCCAGGGGGGCGGAGGAGGACCAGCGCAGGCCCATCCCTGGGCGCTTCTCCCGAAGGCAAGGGGGGCTCGGGAGGGCTGGGGCACCACCCGGCGCTGGGGGGGGGCATGCTGGGGGGGTATCTTGCTGGCTTCAAGCCACCATTGTCCCCGTGCGATTGAGGCGGCCAGGCTCCGCAGAGGAGCCCAGCCAGACCTGAGCGGGTGATGGGATCGAGCTGGGCCTGCAGAGAAGCCGCGGCACAGAGGAAGAAACCTCCCTGGGCGCTTCCGGAAGAGAACCACAAGCAAAGGAACCTTAGAGCAAAGTCGAACTCGGAAGCCCAAGCCCAAAACCGCCAAGCACTGAAGCAGCCGGGCGGAGGTGGCTGTTCCCGCAGTTGTGTGCAGGCCGGGTTGTGGGTCTTTCTGGAGGAGGGGGTGGGGAGAAAGAGGAGGGGCTGCACCCCAACGACTTCCAGCTGGTCAGCCTCGGACCTTCCTTTTCAGGAGGAGATGGGGGAGGGGGTTGGCCTGCCACTGGGGAGACCTCGGGAGAAACAGGGACCGGGACCCCCGGGGGTCGGCTGTCAGGCCAGGATTTAGCTCCTTGGAGGGGGGCGTGGCAGAGCCAGAACAGCGGTGGGGCCTCCCAGCGGCTTTTGGTACCGGGGAGCCTGGCGGTTTCTTGCAGGCGCTTCATGACCCAACTAGGTAGCATCATCAGTGCTAGTAGAGAGCAGAGCACAACCCGCTCCCTCCTAGCACTGAGGATGGTCCCTAGTTGGGTCCTGAAACGCCTGCAAGAAAACGGCCGAGCTCAGAGGGCACCAGGGAGCCCCCCCTTCACGCCTGGGAGTTGGGGAGGGTGGCGTGGCGCAGGCTCTCCTCCCCTCCTTCTCAGGGTCAGCTGGTGTTGACAGTGAGGGGAGAGGTCCACTGTGTGGGGCCCTGCAGGGCTCGGTACTGTCTCCTCTCTTGTGGGGCGTCTACCTGAGGCTGCTCGGGAGCTCAGTGCGGTTCCACCTTGGAAGCCTGGGCCGGCCAGGTGAGGAGGCCGTCAAGGCTCAGTCGCGGGGCCTGGAGGCGGGGTGGGGTTGGATGGGGAAGAGCCGTCTCTGGTTAACAAGGGGGGGAGGGGGCTTCTGTGGGGGTTCAGGCTGCCCAGAAGGGGTGGCACCTCCCCCCCTCGAGGTCGATGGGCCACCTGAGGCTCCTCTTGGACCGCAGGTTGCTGCCTGAAGAGCAACTGTGGCCAGAGAGGTTCTTGCACAACTTCACCTCGCGCACAAGTGCGCACCTTCTCCTAGATGGTGGGGGGGGGGTCCTTGAGGCAACGGCCCCTGTCCTCTTCCCTCTGCAGCTGGGCTCCACGGGGCTGCCCTGCAAGCTTCAGCCGGTCTGGAGGGCCCACGGAGGAGCTCTGCCCCCCGAGCTGCACTGGCGGGCGGTTTGCCTCGGAGGGGGCGATCCCCGCCCACCAAGCGCTGCCTGGCACAGGGCCCGGGTGCCCGAGGGAGCGCCCAGCTGGCTCAATCTTGCAGGGTGGGCACACTCAGGACTCCTTTGACTAAACAATGCCTTCTACTGAGACCCCAGAAGTGGGGCTGGTCCTCCGGAGGGCCCCCCCCATGCAGACAGCCCCCCCCCCAGCTGTGGTTTAGAAGAGCCGCAAAGCCTGTTCTTTGCCCAGGACAACCCCCCCACCCCCACCGCTTCCTTCGATGGAGGGGCTTTAAGCACTTTTTGATTTTAAACTGTCTTGGGGGGGGGGGGCTAGAATTTACCTTGGCACCAGATAAGTGGCTTTACTGAAGAGTCACCTTGTGTGAAATAGGCAGCCGTATGAATTTGATAGATAGATCAATAGAGATGATAGAAATAAAATAGCTTTAAAATGGAACTTGGATGCTGTGCTGTATACAGTGCGTGGAGATTTGCACCTCCGTCTTCAGCCCCCCTCCGCCCCCCGCCCCCCCCAATTCGCAGCTTCCGCTTCCACGGAGATGCCCAAAGTCCCGTGGGCCTCTCGACCCTGGAAAAGCTGCTGGGCGGGGTGGGGGGCATGCGGGGGGTGCCCCAGAGCGGGGGGGGGGGAGTCCATTGCCTCCAACAGCAGTTCCCTCTCCAGCGTCCCAGCTTGGCTGACTGACATGCAAATTAGTTTAATTATTTCTTCTTCTAAAATAAATTATATTTTGCAGAGGCTGCAATATGTTGTGTCAGGCAAAATTACATTCAATATTTTTAAACTAATTGATGTCAGCCTTGAGAAAATGTGATTGACAGTAGCAAGGAAACAAGGCTGCTACCTAAATAGTTTCCTAAATTAAAATTAAACACGCCGTTTTTCTGCATTTCCTCCTGGAGTTGGAATCCATTAATCTGAGGACGCCATTCGGGAGGAGGGGGGGGGGGCTTGCCACCTGCTGGTCCCACCAGAAGGGCCCCGGGAGAGGGGCTCCTCCTCCGCAGGAGGCGCTGCAGGTGGAGGCAGGAAGTTACCCCACACAGGAGCAGGGGGAGGGACGGGGGCCCCTGTGCAGAGTTCGGGGGGGCGGGGGAAGAGCCACCCGGGGGGCAGGGGATGAGGGTTCCGTTTCACCCGGGGCCCCTGCAGGGGCCCCTGGCCCTGAGCAGCCAACCCCGGAAATCTGGGGCGTTGCTCCTTAGCAGCCAGAGGGGCAGGCGGTGTGTGGGTGAGGCCCGGACTGGTGCTGGGTGTGCGTGTGTGAGCAAGCGGGAGGGGGGTGTGGGGCCAGGAGAGGCTGGAGGGCTCCCCTCTTTGGGCGGGGCCCGAGGGCAGCGGGGGAGAAGGGGCTTCAGCCTGAGCGCCCAGGCGCCCCCACCAACTGAGCGGCTCCTGCAAATGGGCGAGGGGGGACATATTGGAAGATGGGAGGCACACCTGAACTGGGGGAGGTCCCACCAAGGGGCAGCGGGGGGGGGGGGGGCTACAGCCGGCCCTACCAGGTAAGGCGGAAGGGGGGAGAACGGCCCACCCAGTGCCAAGCCCCCAATGCAGGGAATCCTCTGCCCCGGGGGGCAAGAGCCAAAGGAAGCTGGCGAGAAGGAGGAGACACCCCCCTACCCCCCCACCCAGAGGGCCTTCCAGCCGGATGGGGCCTGGGGAGGCCGAGGGAGGGAGGCCCTGGCCAGCTGCCCCCTGACTTTCCCCGGCCCTTCTCTTCTCAGGGTGTGGGACCCCTGGGCGTTTCTCCTCCCCTCTTCCCTCTCGGCCCTTTCGGGCAGGCGGGGGCCGAGGGCAATGAGACAGCGGCCCAAAGTGCAGCTCTGGGTAAAGCTCCCCCCGGCCATCCCCGGCCAGAGCCAAGGGCTGGGCGGGAGGCTCCCTAGCCGGGACCTCAGGCCAGCCTGCCGAGCCATCCCACGTCCTCCTGGCCGGCCACGACCACAGCCCAGTGCCCAAAGACTGGCACAGCTGAGTGGGCAGCCCAGCTGCTGCCTCCACATTGGGACCCCCTAATCCCCGGACAAGCTCAGCCCCCCCTCCAAAAGTGGGCAGGAGAAAAAGGAAGGGGCCGGGCATAGCCCCCCCGCCCAAAGTTAAGCCAGGGCACTTGCGGCATCAGAATGGGGAAGATGGGGGCTCCCTACGGCCGCCAGTGGTGGGGCTCCTGGTTCCTTCCATGCTGGGGGAGCTCCCGCCTCAAAGGAGCCGAGGCAGGGCCTGGACGGGGTGGGGTGGGGGCTCCTCTCCCCCGCCAACCCCTCCCCTCCCTCTCTGCAGGCTCACCTTTGCGGCTGCCCTTCCCAGCCAGGGACTCAGACATAAATTGCACTTTAAATCCAATATCCGCCATTAATATTTCATGATTACAAAACGAGAAGGAGAATGTCAGGAGTGCCTGGACAACGAAAATGGATGAGTCAGATCTTCCTGACAGGAGAGCCGCCAGCCGCTGCCCGGGCACTAATGCCGCTTGACAGGCTGCTCGGCGGCTGCCCAACCCGCTGCCCCCCCCTCCCAGCAAAGGGCCTTGCCTGCAGCCGAGCCTGGGAACCAGACGGCCCGGGCCACGCAGGGCCTCCCCGCCCCCCCCCGACTCTCCTGCCTGCACTTCGGACCGGCCGGATGGTGGAGGGGCTGGGGGGCCGGGCCTGCTCCTCCGAGTGACCCCCACTGCTGCCCTCGGTCCCGCCTGAGTTCTGCCTTCGGAGCAGGGCAAGACCCCGAAGGCCTCGGAGGGGGCAGGGGGCACCTTTCCTGCCTCTGCAAAGCGGACCAGAGCCTCTCGGCCCCCCCCCAGACCCAAAGGACCCCATTCCCTTGTCCTCCTTCACGAGGGAGGGGGGGGGCTTCTTTCTGAGCAGCCAGCAGAATCTGAGGCAGCCAGGGGCAAGAGGCCCCCCAGCCCCACCCATGAAAGGGGCGGAACTTGTTCCTGGGGAGCCTGAGAGAGGGGGGGAGGGGGAGGAAGAGGAGGAGGCATTTGCTGCTTGGGGTGCAAAGGAAAAGCCGCTGGGGTCCAAGCCAAGGCAGGCCATGCAGGGCCACCATGTTTCTCCACAAGAGGCCAACGTGATTCCTGCTGGCGCCTCGTCGCAGGTGACCGGCCTCCTCCTGACTCGGTTCTGCCCCAGCCAGACCACGGAGCGGGCGGAGGAGGAAGTGGGGCAGAGAGACAGCAAAGGTGGGGCCCTCCCTGGGGGGACGGGGGTCCCCCCGAAACAGAGGGTGGGCCTGGCCAGGAGCAGCCCAAGAGGGGCTCCGGGGCACAGCTGGAGCGCAAGGGAAGCAGTTTGAGAGAAGCCACAACCCGAGTGGGGGTTCCCTCCCCCCCCAGTGCTGCTTGGGGGGCGGGGGTGGACCGAGTGGCCTTCGGGAGGCCTGCTGAGGCTACTATCCTGAAGGGTCCCAACCAGCAGGGAGGGGGGCAGCCTCTGGGCCAGAAACCCCTTTGGCTGGAGAGCAACCTGGCCAGGGGAACCCATGGCAGGCCGGCAGGCGGGCAGGCCAGGGAGGGGGATGGCCACCCAGAGGTCTCCGGGGGGGGGGGCAGAGAAGGGCTCAAGGAGGGACCCTGTGTAGCCTGCAAAGAGTTCGCATCCTCAGGGCGGGGCAGCCCCACCCTCACCAGCAGCAGGAGCAGCGGCCATGGAGTCCCCGGGGCGTCTCTGGAGGGACTCCAGGTTCCCCACCACTGCTTCGGTGGGGGGGGCACAGCCCCGGTGTGTGGGGGGGTGGCAAGGCTGATTGCTCCACAACACAGGACGGTGCCCTCCCCACCCGTGAGGTGTCCTGTGTGGGCAGGCTTTGCCTGGGAATCTGGGCACTTGACCCATGGTGGCCCAGAGCAGGGAGCCGGTCCGAGGGCACTGGGTGAGGGCCTGGTGGGGGCAGATCCCCCGCCCTCCTGTCACTGGGGCTCCCCCTCCCCCTTTTCCCCCCTCCCATCCAGACAAGCCCCCCCCACACACACTTGCGTTGGCTGCTCGGATGATGAGCGAAATCCAGCAGCCAACGCCACACCTGCCCCTTCCTTCCTTCCGAAGCGAGGAGCGATTGAGCGCGGCTTTCCCGGCCCAGCTGAGCCCCAGAGGAGAGGAAATGCCTGCCAGCCAGCGGAGTGGGAGGCAGCAGCAGCGGTGACAGCGGTGGCGGCTTCAAAGGAAGGCGGAGGAGCCCCCACCGGTGGCCTTGGCTTCTTCCTCTGCCTTTGTTTGAAGTGGGGGAGAGCAGCTTTCAAGCGGGGGGGGCTTCCTCTTTGGGGAGGCAGGTGGGGAGGGGGAGGGAGGAGAGGGGGGTCCCTGCTGCCCCAGAAGCAACCAGGAAGCCTGGCTGGGTCCCTTGCCTCCATGTGGGGCTCAGAAGCATGGGACGCATTGTGTGTGCGCAGGCAAACTCTTCCGTGGCTGCCCTGGGCCGAGCGGGCACAGAGGTGAGGCCAGGGAGCCTGGCCTGGGCTGTGAGGAGGGTCTCTGGCTGTGCAGAAGCCTCCAGTTGGCCAAGGGCGGCTCCCCCCCCTCGTGGCCAGAGAAGCCGAGGGTCTTGTCTCTCTGCTGCCAGTCCTGTCCTGGCGCCATCTCCCCCTGGCCAGCTCTGGAGGGGACATGGGGGGGGGCTTGGCAGGAGGCTGGCTGGGGGCAAAGGGGAGGCCGTGGGGCCCGGCTGAAGCAGCGCAGGGTGCCAGAAGGACACCAGCGCCCCTGAAGTTGCACCTGGAGGAGCCTCCCCTCCTGCACCCTGACCCTGAGGCCTGGTGGAACCTGGTTTGGCTTGTGAGGGTCAGACCAGGTGCTGCCGACTCCCAACTGCCCCCCCGGGTGAGAGCAGCCCCTTTGGAGGTCCCGGGGGGTGGGGGCTTGGCAGAAAAGCCTTTGCTCTCAGCCTTGCACCCGGAACAGATCAGGGCGCCCAGCAGGAGCCCCTCCAGCGGCAGGAAGCGGAGAAGCCGGGCCGGAGTTGCAGGTTCAGCTGGGGGGGGGGGCACCTCCTGAGCGATTGGTGCTGACGGTGGGGAGGGGGAGCTTCCCCTGGAGTTCCTGCTGACAAAGCAGCCATTAGGGGGAGGGTCTCGGCCACGCGGGGTTAAGAGCCGCCTCCCTTGCAGAGGGTTCACTGCCACGCCAGGGCAGCCACGCCGGCAGGTACGGAGGCGCCTGCAAACCAGCCCCGAGGGTCCCACGGAACAGCTACCACCGGGGATGGAGCTCCCGGGGATTCCCACCCACCCCGCAATCCCTGGAAGAGGAGGCCTTCCGCCAGAGCGGGGCCCCTGGGCCACCTGAGGGGGCTTCCCAGAAGGCAGCTGGACCTTCTTGGTTCCTGTTTCCTTTTCCCTTGGAAACGTCGCTCGCTCCTGACTGAATGGCGGGGAAGGTTCTGGAGACCTTCCGTGGAGGAGACGCTGCTAGAGGGGGCGAAGCGCCCAGCTGCCTCTGGAAAAGCACCTCTGGGGCCACCGTGACCTGGACGACGGGAAATCCCCATAGATCTGGGCCCCCACTGAGCAAATGGGGTCCCAGGGACCAAGGGCCGGGTTACTCGGATGGCGGACAAGATCTATGTTTGACCCAAGTGAGGTAAACCAGGTCAGGGGAACTTGAAATGGGATTCTCTGAAGCTTTGAGATGCAAACCCTGCAGAACAGAACAGAAGGAACCCTAGAGCTCTTCTAGTCCAACCCCCTGCCTGGGCAGGAAACCCTCCAGGCCGCTTTAAGAGGAGAAGGATCCGGGCGTGGCTGAAACGGGGCCTCTTGTCCCGGCAAGGACCCCTGGAGCAAGAGGCTCAGGAGGTCCGTAGCCTCGTCATCGATGAGGAGCAACCAACAGCCTCATCCTTAGAATCTGCTGCTGACCCTCCGACCAAAGAGAAGACGCGGATGATGCTCTCAAAGAAACGTCGTGGATTGGAATGAGTTCGTTTCACGACTAAAGCTTGAGGCCTGGCCGACCCCTTTCTCTTTGGGAGGGGGGAAGAAGCCCCCGGAAGGCCAACAAGCCTCCAACGGGGAGCCTCCATTTAGGACGGGGAAGGAGCCCTGAGGGAAACGGATGGCGCAATACCAGAGCCCTTAATTTTAAGGGGATTTTAATACGTGTCTCAGATTTCAGAATACCGTTTTTTCAATAAATGGAGCTCTATGTCAGGAGAACTAAAGGGAAAAGAGCTCATGGATTGGTGTGGGGTTCCTTAAATAAGGAGATACTAAAAGGACAATAGCAAATAATTGCAACGAGAAATTAAAAAATGGAGCACAAAAAGGCATTGTGTCTGCACAAAAAGCTCAGAGAGGCCGAAAAGGACGTAGGCAGGCGATGGAGGCAAGGAATGATGAGTTAGCAAAGGATGCTGAGAATAACCGGAAAGGGCTTCTCGAAATGCAAGTCAGAGGAAGAAAGGAAAGTCCGGGCCTATCAGCAGCTGCTTTGCAAAGGTGGCCAGCAGGTAACGAAGGAAATGCTGACCTGCTCCTCTCCTGCCTCTGTGGCCCAACTCCCGGCTGAGCTTCTCCGGAAGAAACGGTGGGCCCACAGAGGGACGGGGATCCCCATCGACGGGGAAGGAGACCAGACCTCTTGGACCGGATAAGCAGCCGCCCCTCAGGCTGAAGGAAGAAGCAGCTGGGGGGGGGGAACCAGGAGGAGGCCCAGGAGGCCCCCATGGAATTACCTTAAAGACCGTGAATCAGTGTTAACAATGTGAGCCTCACCAAAGGGAGCGTGGCTTTGCCAGAAGCCCCCCGTGCCCCCCGTTCCCCCCCGGGGAGCCTGCCCTGATCCCTTTAGCGGGGAGCTGCCCGCACCAGGTAGCTGGAATGCCACTGGAGGTTTTTGTTTAGTTAGTTTAATTTCGTTTATTGCCATTGCACCTCGTACAACAACGAAATCAATCAAACAACACCTTCAGTGCACATCATGACCATGACCATGAAAATAAACACAAACACTCCACACACTGAACTGAAAGCTCCCGACACTGCAACAACCCTGCACTATACAGCGGAATTCAGCAGAGCTCCTGCCCTGGGATAGAAGCTGTTTTTCAGCCTATTTGTCCTTGTTTTTATTATCCTGTACCGTCTGCCGGAGGGTAGTAGTTCAAAAAAAGGGGGTGCCCAGGATGAGATGGATCTTTGAGGATGTTTTGAGCTTTCTTAAGGCAGCAGGAGCTCTAAGGCTCTTCCAAAGAGGGGAGAGGGCAACCCAGGATCCCCTGAGGGGCAATGATGTTAACCCTCTGGAGCGCTGTCCTATCTGCCCCTGTGCAATTGGCAAACCCTACAGAGGTGCAGTGAGTTAAGATGCTCTCTCTGGTGCAGCGGTAGAAGGTCACCAGCAGTTTTCCACCCAGTTGTTGTTTCCTGGGAAGCCTCAGGTAGCCCAATCTCTGCTGGGCCCTTTCGACCAGGGCTGCAATGTGAGCCCCGCCCCCCAGGTCAGGTCCTCCTTTAGGGTAACCCCCAGAAACTTAAAACTGGCCACTTGCTCCCCTCGGTCTCCGTGGATAAGCCAGGGCTCAGTTGCTCAATTGTGCCTGGCTCTCTGCGATGCCACAGACCACAACACGCCAGCCCCCCCGGTCCTCCCCCGTGTCCCCTCTGGGTCAAGGCTGCAGGCCTCACACATCCCTCTTTCAACCACAGCCACCCGACGGAATATCCCATGATTACCCTAAACCCGGTTAAGTGCCGGCTGGATAGCCTGGTGGTTGAGGGGATGCATAGCCGGCTCAAAAGCCCCAGTCAAGCAGCCCCGTCGGCCAGAGCAGGGCGGGAAGCCCTGGAGTGGCAGCTGTCCGTTCCAGCGTATCAAGCACAGCAAGGACGGTTGACCGGGGGTGGGGTAAAGGCTGGCCAGAGAGTGAGGAGGGGGCCTCAGGGTCTCTGCCCTCCGGGGATGCACAGGAACTGGAGTCACCATGACAACCGCATTCACACAACAGGCTCTCCACACGCCGGACCGACCGTAACGGCCTTGCACAACTGGCTCCCTAGCAGCCCACTGACCCAACTGCACCCCAGAAGCCGCGGAAACCTGCCGTGGGAACGGAGCCCGTAACAGACAGCGGATCACCAGAGTTGGAAGGGACCTTGCAGGTCATCTAGTCCAATCCCCCACCCAAGCGGGAGACCCTACACCATTTCTGACAAATGGCAGTCCAGTCTTCCTGGAAGCCCCCAAAATAGGTGACTGGAGAAGCCCCTGGTGTCACCTGGGCAGCCTTGCCCCCCCCCCCCCCGAGCTCCTCTGGGCAGTCCCTGGGCCTCCGCAAGGCAATCTGCACCCACCCCAGAGACAGGCAAGCGAGGCCAGCTGGACACCGCTGGTAGCCCCAGGGCCGGTCCTTCCGGGGAGGCTTCTTGCCCTCTGCCCCAAATCAAGGCGGTGCTGCTTGTCCCGAGGGCTCTCAGGCCCCTTTTTGTTCCTGGGCTGATAGAGCCCCTCTGCCCCACCCCCCCCCCCCCCCCCCACCCCCCCCCTCGCGCAGGCCCCCCCCCCCGCCCCCCCCCCCCCCCCCCGCCCCCCCCCCCAGCCAGCTCACCAGCCTCCATGGCCAAGACGGTGATGTTGTACCAGCCAGCCGTCTCTCGATCCAAGCCCTGCCTGGTCAGGATGGCTCCAGTCTCGGGGTCGATACCAAAAATCTGCTCCGTGCCCTCAGGGGGCTCAAGGGCGTACCTGGGGCCCAGAAGACAGAGCAGCCGTGAGCTGCAGCTGGCCGGGCTGGGCAGGCAGAGAGACCTGCGCTCCGCTTGAGCGGCCTGGCACGGGCACACACCCAGCAGCAGTCTGGCACAGGGTGTGCCCGGGTCCTTCCATGAGCCCAGCTCATCAGCCCCCCCACCCCCACCCCCCGCTGTGCCATGCCCTTCCTCCCCTCGGGAAGGCGCGAGTGGGGCTGCCAGGGCCATGGCCAGAAAGCTCTCCCTTCCAGGTGGCACGCAGCCCGGCCAGGCCAGGCCAGGCCAGGGAAGAGAGAGAGGCCGTTTCTGTCACCCCCTGACCCCCCCCCCGGCCACAGGTCTCCTCCCCCGACCCCCCCAACCCACGTGCACAGAAGGAGCTCAACCCAAAAGGGCAGCAACCGCTGCCCTCCCAGAGACAGGTGGGGGAGGGTCAGCCCGGGCGGTAGCAGGAGAGCAGGACAGGCAGGCAGGCTGCAATTTGGGGCCAGGGTCTCTTCTTGGCTTCATTGCTTCTGCTGAGCAAGAGCCAATGGCTGGGCTGCCAAGACTTCATCAGATGAAGGTCAGCATGGTGGGATGAGCTGCATTCCCCCCCCCTGACCCCCCCGACCAGAGCTCCAGCTGGCACTGCCGGCTCTTTCCATGCCCACCCCAGCCTGGTAGCCCCCGGCGGGCAGGGAGGCTGCGCCTGTCAGGCTCTTTGCCAAAGTGCCACTGCCATAAAGTTAATGGCCCGGAGGAAGGAGTGGCAGGGCACTCGTCAAATCTGCAGACCTGACAGCCCGGAGGGGGCACCGGGGAGAAGGGCTCCTCCAGGAGACCTTGAGCGGGAGAGACGCCAGAGGAGAGGAGGCGGGAGGCCTGGGGGGCGGCCGGCAGGAGGGCCAGAGCGCAAGGCTTGCTCTGCCCACAGCCCTGGCAATGGGACACCATGCCAGTCCAGCTCACCCTGAGGGCAGCAACCTCCTGGGAAGCCCAGCCTCTCCGTGTCCATAGCACGAGGGCTCCTGTGACCGACGGACGGACGGATGGACGGAGATCGTGAATCCCTCAGGCAGAAATCCACTGCCCTCCCACTGCCTTTCTGAAGGAGGCAGCAAAGGCCTTCCCGAACGCCCCCCCCCCCACACACACACACCCCGGAGAGGTGCGGGGCAGGTGGGCGGGCGAGGGGGCTGCCGGGGAGGGCCGGGGCAGAGGGCTCCTGAAAGCCGTGGGCCCAGGGCCGCTGGCCTGCCTGCGGGGGTCTGGCCAAAGGGCCACCATATCACCCAGGCCGGCTGCCCCCTCCCCGGCTCCCTGCAGAAGCCCCACCCACTCTCCCGCGTCCAGGCCATCAGGTCCGGCAGAAGAAGAGGCGGGGGACGGGTCCTGCCTCTTACGGAGCTCCTCGGCCAGCCCGGGGGGGGGGGGATAGGAGGGGGCCTCTCCTGCCCACCCTTGGGAACCTCCCGGCCCCGGAGGCTCAGTCGGCCCGGGCCGGTCTGCCTCCCGAGGGCTCTGCCGGGGGCTCCGGTCAGCGCTTGGAGCGCACTGGAGGGCTGGACGCAAGGTTGGCCTGCTGCGCCCGCTGATGCCGGGGGGGGGGGGGGGGGGCAAACTCAATTCCACTGAGGGCCCCGTCAGTTTTGGGTCTGGCCTTGGAGGGCCGGGGGGGCGTGGCCAGGGTGGGCGTGGCATGGTTTTATAAAGCTACAAAAACAGGGAGGCTCCATTTCTGTGGTTTCTTTCTTTTTTTTTTAAATACTTACTTGATCCCCTTATGGGAGGGAGAGACCAGATCTAGAAAGTGACTCCGGAGGAAGACCAGAGAGCTACAACGTGGTCTCCACAGGCTGCAGGAGCAGAATCCTGCGAGCCTGAAAGGCAAAATATTTCACGTTTCCTCCCTTTTAGAACTTCGGAGGCCAAAGGGGGGGGGGGGGTTGCCCCCCCCCCGCCCCCCCCCCGTCTGGCTGGCAGAGGCTCCAGGGCGGATCCTTTGCTCCTTCCAGACCAGCCCCGCAGGCCAGATCTAAGCACCCGCAGTTGGCCCTCGAGGTTGACCCCCCTGCATTGTGCTTTCAATTCGGCTTTAATCTGGTTTTAAAGGGGGTGTTGTTTTTTACTGATATTTGTGCAGGTTTCTTGGCCTCGTTGCTTGCTTGGCTGCTTAATGACATGAGCTGCCCAGAGCCACAACAGATAAATGACTATATAAATACCGAATGTCACCACTCTGGACAATCCCCACTGGGCTTCCCAGAAGCAAATGCTGAGCACATTCCTGCTCTGCCCTTGGCTGGCATTCTGCCCTCCTGTGCCACCCCCCCACCCCCCACAGCAAATGCCAGGCCGGCATCAGCCTCGAAAGCGAAGGCGCCTCTTCTTTTCCCAGTTGCTTCCTGAAATGGCTTTTTAACCAGCCTGTTGACTTTCCACTCCGCCAGACCCTTCCCGACCTGCCGTAAATATTTCAGGCGCCCTTTTGTCATTCGGAGCCTGAATAAGTGCCAAGAGGCCTCCCCGCCTTATCTCCAGACAGGGAGGGAAAGGTTTGTGAGCCAACCTGAGGTGGCACAAAAATCGAATGAAGGAATGGATAAATAAATAAATAAATAAATAAATAAATAAATAAATAAATAAATAAAATGTGACAACCCTTGGCCATCTTTGTGGGAGGTGGGGCTGGGCTCCTTGATTTTGCTGAGCTTAGAAACCCCCACACACACACCCCCAGCACACCCTCCCTACTCTGGGCTCAGAGCTGCCGGCTGGCCCCTTGTGCTGGCCAGAGGTGGCTGTCAGTGGGACTGGCCGTGGGAGTCGGAGGCCCCCTGACCTGGGAAGAGGGGCAAGATTCAGATAACACAGGAGACCTTCCAGGCGACAGGAGACCTGGCTTCTCTGGCCGGCCGGCCTCGCAAGGCGGGTGCCAGGGGTGCCTCTTTTCAGCCTATTCACACCATTGTGTGTCCCCCGCACCAGTCCTGCCCCTTCAGGAGCCCCCATCCTGAGGGTCTGGATGGCCACGGACGCCACCCCACACCGGGCATGGTCCCTTGCGGCCGCTGCGCACACTGTGGAGAGGATCCCCCCTCCTGTCCACACTTCCCGCCTTGTCAACAGGGGAGGGGCTTCCCAGCATCTGCTGTCCCCTCTCAAGACCACCCTCCGGGGGCTTCTCTGATGTGGGGCTTCCCGGGGTTGGGGTCTCTGGGTGTCTGGGGGGGGGGGGCTGCTGGCTGAACCCATCGGAAACCTCCACACAGCTTCCCCCTTTGTTTGGCCTCACTTGACGCACAAGGCCACACCCGGCGTAGGGAGCCTGGACCCCTCCCCCATCCACCCTGGACTGTGACCGAGTGGCCCATTTCCCTCTATGGCCCTTTCGGGGGGGGGGGGGAACTGGACCAAGCGGAGGAGCCAGGCCAGCCCTTCTCCGGAGGGTAGGCTGCCCTGGGGCTTCTGCCGGCTGGCCTGGGGAACCCAGAGCGGGGCGGAGCCCATTAAACGGCTGAATGGGTGTTGGGGGGCTTATTATTTTATGATCGTTCCTTTTGATGATGATTCTTGTTCTTTCTTTTGCATTGGGCCTTGAGGTCCTTGGGAGTCGCCCCCTGCGACTGGGGGGAGGGGGGGCACGTATATGCTTTCTTCTAAATACATACATGGAAATGGGGGGGGCAGCTCTGCTCCGTCTGTCCAAGCCCTTCCCCAGACCCGTGTCCGGCACAGGGGCCGGCCCTCTTCACTCCCCCAGCCCTCCCCCGGGGGCAGGAAATGACGGGACTTACCGGACGGGTCTGCTGGCCGCATCGGGGTCCACCGCGGAGACCACCCCCACCAGGGAGCCCACCAGCGCATCCTCCTGCACTTCCAGGGGGCCGCCGGGAGGCCGGAACTCAGGGGGCTCGTCCGCGTCAAGCACAGAGACCAGCACCAGGGTCTGGTCCCGGAAGGTGTCCAGGCCCATAAAGCGGGGCTCCGCAAACTTATTCAGGGCCTCCAGGACCACAGTGTGCACCGCCTGGGCCTCGAAGTCCAGAGGCTGAAAGGAGGAGGGAGGGGGGTCACTCTGCCCTCCTATCGCCTCAACCCCCCACCCCCTGGCATTGGGAAGGGGCCCCACGCGGGGCGGGGGGTGTCTGTCTCTCCCATAGGCCCCTCCCCAGAGGGTTCACGCACCATGGCTGTGGGGACAGGTGCTCCTACCTCCCTGGGGGTGGGGGGGTGAGGCTTCCGGTCCCGAGTTCGGGGCTCACCTGCTGCAGGGAGATCAGGGCTTCCTGGGTGTTGCTGTCGGTGGCCACCAGGAAGGGCCCCAGGGCCCCCTCCTCCTTCATCTGGTAGGCCATGTCTGTGTTCTCCCCGACGTCGGCGTCCTCCGCCCTCACTCGCCCGACCAGCGTGCCCACCGGTGCCGTTTCCACCATGCTGAACTGGTACATCTCTGGGGGGGGGGCAGGGGGGGCAAGAGAACAGAAGAGCTGAACCCTGATGAAGGGGGAGGGGGCTCCTGCCTGTCTTGCTCCTTCGTGGCAGGAGATCAGGGCCTGCAGAGACCGCCCCCCCGGCCACCATTCAAGACTCCCCAGGACCCCCCCCTCGAGCTGCGCAGGGGTGCAGGTGACCAGGTGCTGTGGCCGGGGGGGTCCTGGGCAGCAGCGGCCCCCCCTCCCCCCCCTCCCCCGGAGCGCAGCTCTGCCGTGGTCACCCCCCTCCCCCGGCTGAAGCCTTACTCTGGGGGAAGCGAGGGGGGTTGTCGTTGACGTCAGTGATGACGATGGTGACGGTCGTGGAGCCTGAGAGGCCCCCCAGCTGCCCCGCCATATCCGTGGCCCGGACCACCACCTCATAGCGGTCCTGGGTCTCCCGGTCCAGGTTGGCCACAGCCGTCCGGATCACACCTGCAGGAGGCCAACAGGTCTGTGAGGGGAGGGCGCCCCCCAATTGCGGGCCCCCTTTCTGGCTGCCCCCTCCCTTCCCAGAAATCCCACCTGGCGCACAAGAGCTCCGTACAGCCACGGGGGGAGGGGGAGCGCGGAGCCTCCCTCAGAAGGGTGGGGGTGGGGGAGGGGCATGAGCCCAAGGGGTGGGGGGGCTTCCTGGAGGCCCCTTTCCTGGCCATCGTCTGCTTGGGGTCCCTGCAGGGCCCCCTCAGCTGCCCAGAGCTCTGCCCGTGAGGAGGGCCAACCTGGCGGTCTCCTTTGGAGGGGGCCCGGAGCCAGGCGGGAGGCGAGGGGAGCCCACTCCTCTCCTCTGAACGGCCACAGCAGGAATTAGGGAGGAAAGGAAGGGAAGGGAAAAAGCAGGAAAGGGGGGGGGGTCAGCCACTGGGGCCCTGCACCCCCAACTGGGCGGGGTTCCTTTGGGGGCTGCTGCCCTGCGCAAATGGTGCGGGAGTAAAGGGAGGGGCTGATGAGTGCGGGGTCTTGGGAGGCGAGTCTGTTCTTGCAGCCCACCAACCGGCGGGACCCCTTTAACCGGGGGGGGGGCTCACCACCTCCGTCCAAGAGGGAGGGAGGGTCTCACCAGCGGCAGCAAAACATTTGCCTTGATCTTGCAACGGGGAACCAAATCAAGGCAGGAAAATGCCCCCCCCCCCCCCCCCCGGGACCAGAGATTTGGGGTTTCTGGTCACAACAAGCCGGGAAGGTTTCTCAGCTCCTCTGAACAGCTGCGCTGAAGAAGAGAGTGCCGGGCGCTGGGACAAAGGCAGCGGCCCTTCTGGAGCAGGCAGGGAGGACCGGGGCCTCGGGGTGACCTTCCTGCGACACGCTGGACCCCAAAGCAAGATCTACCGGGGTAGCCTGGCTCCTAGGCTGAACTCCTTGGAGCCCAGCCTGCAGGGGAGGACGGTGGCCTCCCCTGGCTGCCCAGCCTGCCCGCCTAGCCCTGGGGCCCCACAGGCCCTGAGGGGCCCCACAGCCGAGGGACCCAGCTGCCTTGCTGCAGCCCAAAGAGGGCCAGGCCGGAGGGGCCAAGAGCCGCCTTTTCCTCAGGCCAGAGGAAGGGCCCTCCGCATGGACGCCACGGCCAGAGAGGCCCAGTGGGGGGGCTTCCAGGCTCTGCCCCTGAGGGCCAAAGGGCACCGCGGGGCCCAGACCCAGAAGAGAGGCAGGCAGGCAGAGTGGGGGGGGGGGGGGGGTCTCCAGGGCACAGGGAGCCCTCCAGCCTGGAACTCAGCAGGCCCACCTGGAGTTGCCTCCTCCTGTCCTCCTGGCCCCGGGAGCTGCCCCCCCTTTCATCGGTTCACTCATTGGTTAAACGTATTTCCACCCCCCTGCAGTCCAAGAACACGCCTGGCGGCTTGCACAGGGCAGGAAACATGGCCAAAACACCCGCGATCAATCAATAAATAAAAGCAACTCTAAGGGCCGTAAGAATAGAAACTGTCGAATAGGCAACTTAGAGCACGCATCGAATGCGGCAGAGCGAAGGCGGCCACCTTTGACACTCCGGCTTCTCCAGTCGCTGCTGAGCCAGGTGGAGAAGGTGGGGGAGGGGGGAATGCGGGTGGGGGGCCCGGCCCTCCTGTGGCCCCCAGGCCCCTCCAGCAAAGGCCTGCAGGACCTGGGCTGGCCTGGCTGCCTTCCCAGCAGCCACAGCCGGGAAGAATCTCAACCGCCTCAAAGCCCCCCCTCCCCCCCCTTCTGGGTGGGCGGAAGGGTTTAAATTAAGTAAGATGCGGAGGAGGAAAAGGGGAGAGCAGCCTTGGCTAGAACGGGCGCTGCCTGGAGTCCCTGCAAGAGGAAGGGAGGGAAAGGAGGAAGGGACGCCCCAGGCAGAGACCATCCCCGCTGCAGGGTCCCTGGGCTGGGGGAGGCCTGGAGCCGCCGTGGGGGCTCCTCCACCGGCAGCTCAGAGCGCTGCCTGGGGCTGGGGGAGCCAGGGACCGAGCAGCGCACAGAAGCCCCTGGGGGCAGCCAGTGTGTAGATGCAACCTGGTGCAGGGGGGCTCCAGGGCCAGACGGGGGCCGGGCAACACCCTCCTGCACCTGGGCTGGGAGGAGACTGAAGCCAAAGTGGTCCCATCATTAGCGAATTGCCTCCAACTTATGACCTAGAGAATTGGGAGCTTGCAAGTGTGGGGGGGGGGGAGGGGGAGGGCTGGAGGCTGTCTCGGGGTGCCCTCCTCCCTCCCTCTCAAGACAAGACGAGGCACAAGCCCCCCCCACACACCTGGGCCTGGCACGGCCCCCCTTCAGCAAGGACCAATTGCCTGGCGCCGCCTGGCCATAACCACTTCAGCCCGGTGCCCCTGCGGCAGCTGACCCACCGCAGGTGTTCATGCTCGGCTGGCCCCCCACCACTGGCCCTCCCTCCCCCGCCCTGGTGGGAGTGGCGTCCCCCCTGCTCAGCCTGGTCCGGAAGGGTGCCAAGCCAAGGGGACGGTCGAGGAAGAGACGGCGTAGCCTGCAGCTGGAGGGTTGGGAGGCCCCGAAAGCCCCCCCGCCCCCCCCAAGTTCCGGAGTGGTGGGGGAGACAAACTTTCAGGCTCGCAAGACGGATGTCAGATGAGGGGATTCTGCCTTAGTTCCCCTGAACCGAATCCCGTCAATGTACAAGTCTAACTATCCTCCCGTCTCCGTCTCCAGCCCAAGAAGGGTCTCCACTGGGCCTGTGGCCCCGCCCACGAGGCACCTGCGGGCCTCTCTGCCTCTTCCCTGACCTCCCCTGGCCGCTCCTCTTTCCCCGGGCCCCGCCCGCAGGCCCTCCAGGAGCCTCTGGGAAGCAGGGCAGGCGGCGGAGGGGCACTGCCCAGGGCCGCTATGCACACGGGCGCCTCCCAAGTGGGCCCCCCCTCTCCTGCACTGGGGTGAGGGTGTCGCTGCCCTTTTGCTGGCCACGGCGCCCCGTGCAGCCCGGGTCCTCTTGGGCCTGCCTGGACGTGCAGGAGAAGAGAAACCAGGTCAAAGTCAAAGAGGAAAGATCCAAACAGCTCTCGTTATCATATATTACAAAAAAATGAGTGTGCCAGATTTTATGGCTCCTTTTACAGCATTAATGATCACGACGGCTCCGCCAGTTAAGCTGCCGATCCGGGCAATTAAACTGTGAGCTCCAGGCCCAGGAAGGCTCGGCCCAGTGCATGCCGGGAGACGCTCTCGGCACCGGAACAGAGGGAGGGGACTGGGGGCCCAGGAGGGCCCGGCTCACTCAGGCACAGCCCCCCACTTGGCTGCTGGGCCAGGAAAGGGGAGGCTCCCCCCACACACACACGCACCCCCCGAGTGGGAGCCTGCAGGCAGGACCAGCCGGCCAGGAGTAGCAGCCCTCCCGCCTCACCTTGAGAAGGGGGGGCAGGAAGGGCGGGGTCTCCAACCGGCTAGTGCCCCCCACACTCTCCCCTTGGCCTCCCATCCCTGGAGCAGTCAGCAAAATGGTCCCAGGGCTCTGCAGCTGCACCCACAGGCTTCCCACCGCCCGGGCATGGAAGGCCCACGCCTGGGGGAGGCCTTGGGAGGGGAAGGGCCATCCCAGAGCCTCGGCCCATTCAGGGGCGGGGAGAGTCCTGCTTCTCAGGACAGGCTGGGGAGAAGCTGGCCAAGCCCGTCGTCCAGCCCTCCTGCCTTCGCTGCTGGCTTGTCTCTCAACCGCCCCTGTCCCCCCCGCCCCCAGTCTCTGCGTCCAAAGCAGCCTTTTCCACCTGGGTCCGGCTGGGGGGGGGCTGCCTGCTGGGCCGGGTCTCCCCAAATGGTTCCCAAGGGAAAGCAAGGACAGCCAAAGCCCAGGGGGCCCCACTTCAGGGCCCCTTCGGTGGGGCAGCGGCAGCTGAGAGCTCCCAGGCCTCAGGGGGTCTTTGCCTGGGAGGGAGGAGAAAGGCCCCCCATGGAAAGGGGGAGAGCCCAGGCCCAGAGGGGAGCCTCCGCTTCCCTTGTCCCCTTCCGGGTGCCAGCTGGCCACAGCTGCCCCACAGGACCCGAGGAAGTCTGGGCCCTTCTGGGCCCCCACCTGGGCTGTTCCCCTTAGGAGACAGAGAACACCCCCCCATTGTCCCCCCCACCTCACCTGACCCGTGTGGCTGCCCCCTCCCTCTGGCCTGGGGCGCCTCCCTCCACCTTCACACCTGGGAGGGGGGCTGCTGCTCCCGAGGGCTGAGGGGGCTGGGACTGGAGGGGGGTCCTGCCCCCCCCCACCCGAGCAGCCCCCTGGCTTGGATCCCGGCTGTTTTGAGGGGGGGCATCAGCTGCTCGGCTTCATCCCAGACAGATTTTTAGAGCCGCTTTATTAGCAGTTATTAAAGGACGGAGCGGCTTCCACTGTTCGCTCATTAAATATTAATAGAGCATTTATAAAGCAATCCTTAATTTAAAGTGTTACCTTTAATCAAAGGCCTGGTGCTAACCAGCCAACTCTGAGAAAGTGGGGGGGGGGGGGGTGCCCGGCCGCCTTCCACACATAGCCCCTGCCCCCCGGGCAAAGAGGTTCGGGGGGGGGGGATCTCGGAACCAGAACCAGCTGCTCCCAAGGGGGCCCGGTTGCAGAGCTGGCCAGGGGTCTGAACCACACACGCACACATCCAGGGTCCTGCCTGCTCTGCCCAGGGTGCCCGGAGCCCTCCCTGCCTGTCCTCCCGGGGGGCCCACGGGGCCACTGGCCCTTACCAGTCTTGCTGTCCACGGTGAAGTGCTGCTCCCCCTCCAGGACGCTGTAGGCCACCCGGGCGCTGGTCCCGTAGCTGGGGTCGTCTGCATCGGAGGCCAGGACCTGCAGCACCGAAGTCCCTGCAGGGAGCCAAGGAAGGCCGGCTGAAGGGCCCACGGGTGCAAGCCCGCCTCCCCCTCCCCTTGAAAGGCGGGGCGAAGGGACGATGGCCCTCCAGTCTGGCCCTTCACAGAGCCTGTGAAAGCAGCGGGCGGGTCAGCCAGTCCCCGAGATCTGACCTCCCGCCCCTTCTGGCCAACGGGGGACAAGACTGGGGCGGAAGAGGTTGGGGTTAGGGCCCCTGGGAGAGCACCCCGGAAGGGAAGTCAGAGGGTAGGACCGGATGAGGAGGACGGGACACACGGCCCATCGCAAGTGCAGAGCCCCCCCCCCCGGAAGAGGGCAGGGTACCCCTGAGAGGGCTCGCCTCGGGCATCCAGGAACCCACTGCTATGCCCAGCGTCGGGCCTGGGCTTCGTGGCAGTGCGCGTGAGAAGGATCCCGGGGTGCCAGGGGGCCACCAGCCAAGCAGGGGATGCGGAGGCCCAAAGGTCCAAGGCAACTGGGGGCTGCACGGGGGATGGTGCCCCCATCGTGCTGCTTGGGTTGGGTGAGACACCCATTTTGGGGCACACAGAGAGGCTGGAGCCGGTTCCCAGGAGAGGTGCCAGCAGGGCGAGGGAAAGCCGCTCTGGGGAGGGCCGGCTTGCCAAGGGGAAGCGCCTGCCCCATTCAGACCTGAGGTGAACCTGCAATGGGGGTGAAATGGGGGGCCCACCTGTGCCTCCTGCTCTGTGGTTTGCCCCCCCCGCCCCCTCCCTGGGAAGCTGCTGGCCAGAGTTGTTAATCCAAGTGTGGTTGGACAGTGGAGTGAACTCCTGGGTGGGGCAGAAGGGCCCCCCGCCTCCTGCTCCATTTGGGGCTCCTCCCGTGCACCCCGGATTCTGCTCCCTGCAAACCCTGGCAATGCTCTGCCAAGGGGAGCGGCAGCAGTCCTAACCGGGGGGCTGGCCCTCCTCCCCACCCTGGTGGACGCTTGGGAAGCCAAGGAAGATGCTCGGGGCGGGGGGGAGTTGATGTAGCTGCCTGGCGGGGGGGGGCGCTGTTGCTAAGCCCCTCCACTCGCAGCCGTGGCCGCATCTCCCGTGGCCGTGGCTTGCTCAGAACCGGCGGCTGGTGCTGAAGGAAGAGGCTGCCCAAGGACGGCGCTGGGAGGGACTCCGCTGCTGCTGCTGCCGTTGCAGTTAGCAAGACCAAGAAAGGCAGGGAGATCGGAGCTGCCCCCCCCCCCCCCCCCCCCCCGGCTCCAGTCCTGCAAGCCCAGCTTGGCGCTTCCTGAGTCCCCCAGAGGCCGCCGGGCACAGCAGCCTCTCCCTTCGCAGGTGCCCCTTCCTTCCGCGCTGGCAAAGCTGCCCTGCCCACCGCCTCCCACCTGGCCCAGCCGCCGCTTCCTGGAGGGCCTGAACCCCTGGGGCCCTTTTCAAAGAAGGAAGCCTCCCCCGAGACCACCTGAATCCCCCACCCCACCCCTCAGAGGCCCGGGGGGGGCAGGAGCTCTGCCGAAAGCACCTGCTTGTGGGGCAGGAGGCTCAGCCCCCGGGGGGCCCGGCAGCCCCTCCTCAAGGAGGAGGCCCAAAATGTGTCTTCATAGAAAACAAGGGGAGCCGGTGGACAAACCCTCCCCGGAAGGCACGGAGCAGGTCGAAGCCGTCCGCCCAGCGCAGCCCCGGCACGGAAGGTGGACCGACGGGCTAATGGCCAGGCGGGAGGCCCTCCTGCTGAACGCCCCGGCTGCCTCTCACCAGCTGCCCTTCCTGCCGTCGGCCACAGAGTCTGGCTGGGGCTCAGCTGGCTCCCCCTCTGGGTTTAGGCAAGAGAAGCCCCGAGCCCGTGTCAGGCCACGCCTGGCCCACCAATGAGAGGCGGGGCGCCTTCCCCAGAGCTGACTCGCAAGTTCCAAGGCGCTCCTGCTTTGCTTCCCATCCGGTCAGAGCTGAGGAAGCTCCTGGGATGAGAAGCAAAACCTCTTCAAAGACAAAAGCAGGAAGTGCAGTGGCCTCTTGGAGAAAAGGCTCCTTTGGGGCCCCCGCCCCCCCCCGCCAAGGGCTGAGCTCCCTGGTGGACCAGCTGCTGGGCAGCTCAGCTTCCCCCTCCGGTTGGGGCCCTCTTGGGAAGAGGCTCAGCCGGTGCACAGGGCAAGACTGAGGCCCAGAGGGCCTGGCCAGCCGACCAACCCTTGGCCCTTGGTTCAAAACCTTCCTGCCTCGGGTGACGCCACCGAGGCTGGTCAGCGGTCTGCTTCAGGCTCGCCAGACGCCCAGGCCCACCCAGGCCGTAGTGGCAGGGTCAGGATGAGCAGTGGGGCTGCCAAAGGCTATGCCGGATCCAGGCCGGGGGCAGAGCGCAGGGTCAGAGCGGGGTGGGCACCCGGTTAGCCCCATCGCCTGAGCAAAAGAAGCAAGAGGAACGGTGCCCAGGGCAGCCACGCCCGCAGCAGCAGAGGCCGGGGGAGGAACGGCTGCTGGGTGGGGGGCCCCAAGGAAAGTCAGCTTCACGCCGACCCTCTCCTCCCAGGGGCCGAAAGAGCAAACTGGGTGGGAGGAGCCCCGAGAGCCCCCTATGGCCAGCCGTGGGTGGGCCAGGAGACCGCTTGGCGGGCAGGCAGGGTCTTCCGCGGCCGGGCACCACCGGGACTCACCGATGGGGGAGAGCTCAGCCACACTCCCAATGTAGGGCCCCCCCGGGAACTGGGGCTCGCTGTCGTTGATGTCCTGCACCTTGATGACAAACTCCGACTCAGGCTCCAGCAGCTGGTTGGTCTGGCGGTCACGCGCCTGAGCCCGCAGCGTGTAGAAGGCTTTCTGCTCGCGATCCAGGCGCTCCATGGCATGAATGTCCCCCGTCAGCTCATCGATCAGGAAGATGGTGCCGGCACCTTCCCCGGAGATGGTGTACTTGATGGAGCCGTCGCCCTCGTCGGAGTCCGAGTGAATCTGGGGGAGACGGCGCAGGTCAGGCGCAGGGGGCTACTGAGCACAGTGCCTGCCCCCTCTGCAGCCTGGGAGAGGACGGGCACCCGCCCACCTCAGCCCTCACCCAGCACCGGCCATCAGGGCTTCCTGGCTGGAAGGGCCACCCAGTGCTTAAAAGAGGGACCCCGGAGAGCCCCCTCCTCTGGCCTCCGTGGCCAGGCACGACGGGCCTCCCTTCCCTTGAAGGCAGAGAGCGAGCCCCTCGCCCTGCCCACCCCCTCTTGGGGAGGCACGCTGGGGCACGCGGGGGGGGGGGGGCTCCTTCCTGGCCTCCAAGGGCAAGTCCAGGCTTCCCATCAACGCCTGCTTGCATTGGTGCTGCAGGAAAAAAACCATTTGGGAGGCTTCACACTGACCCACCCGGTCCTCTCCTCCTGCTGTTCATTAGTTCGGTGGGGAGGGGGCCTGCCGGGCCTCCCCTCCGAGAAGAACCCCCAGGGCTCCCCTCTCGGCCTCCTGCCAAACATGCCTGAGCGGCCATGCGGAGGGAAGAGAAGCTGCTCTGCAGGAACAGCACCCCTGTCGCCCAGCTGGGCTGCTGTGGCCTCTCCAGAGGCTCCCGGGGGACGCCTGAGCAATGCGCAGCACGTGGCCGTCCCCGTGGCCCTGCAGCCAAGTGCACACGGCTGGCTACCTCAGATCACCCCCTTTGGCAGAAGGGGTTTAGGTCCTCCCTTCAGACAAGGGGGAGCCTCAACGCCCCCCCCTTAACCCTGCAAAGCGATCCCCGGGCATCGGACTGTGGGCCCCGGGTCCCCGGGTGGCCTCGGAGGAAGCCCTAACCCAGGCTGTGGCTCCGCCAGGCGGCTGAACCTGCAAGAGACCCCCCGAGAACGGTGGGAAAGTTCCTAAGGCCCCGGAGGCCAGAGGGCTGCCCAGCCTCCCCTGTAACCCAACCCGAGGCGGCCTTTGCCCCCGAGCCCTGGGATTGGGGTCCCACACTCTGGAGCTCCTCCGGGGCATTTCCTGGTCCCCGGCCACCCCGGCTGCCCTTCTCCGACCCGGCTGCCATTTCTGGGAGCCGGCATGGAAGGTTCGTCCTGGCCAGTGCGGAGCAGATCACGGCCTGAGATTTGGCCCCTCAACTTCTGGGATTCCAGCCTAAAAGAGGATGGATTTTTTCTGCCCCAGAAAGCGCCTCTCCTCACTCCCAATCAGCATACGGTCCGTTATGTCTCTTAGCCTCCAACCACGTCTGCATTGGATTCCTGAAGGAAAAACACTGCATGGGTCTCTGTAAAATTCCCCCTTGTGGCGTCCCGTCCATTTCTGTACCTATTTCTTTGCCTAAACGAAACCTTGGGAGGGCTTGAATTTCACCCACCTGTCTACAGATGCGGCCTGGGCCGGCTTCCCTGCACCCAAGTCCTTCACGGAAGGACGAAAACCCTTGTCTGCCCCACTCAAAACCTGGTCGATTTTTTTCGCAGAGGTTTCTGAGCCGGTTTCCACTTCTTAGGCCATCCAGCCCACGTGATTAGTTTGCTTCTCTGAAGGCCATGAAATAGTTTGTTCACACTTAAAGTTAATGGACCTACGTCTACACGGAGGGAAGTAAGCAATGGGGGTGCCACAAGGTCCCTCTTAGGCCCAGGACTCCTAAGTGACCCAGAGGAGGGAAGAGGTGGGGAACTCATCCAATTTGCAAGGGACACTCAGCTGGCAGGAACGGGCAGGGCCTCAGGATCCAAGGCTTCAACGCTGCGCCCGATCCAACAGAATGACCTTCAAAGTGGGGAAAAGCAGGCAGGGAACACCCAAGGTACCAGCAGAGACCACACGAAACCTGGGCCTGGGGACAAAACCCTAGGAAGAACGGTGGCAGGATAGGGGCTTGGTTTAGCGAAAAGAAGGTCTACGGGTGAATGATGGCAGCCTTCCAGGATTTGGGGGGCTGCCCCAGAGAAGAGGGGGGGGGGTCCACCTCTTCCCCAAAGCCCCTGAAGGCAGGACAAGAAGCAACAGATGGAAGCCAATCCAGGAGAGGAGCAACCTGGAACGAAGGAGGAAGTTCCCGACAGCCAGAACAAGTAACCCGTGGAACTGCTTGCCACCGGAAGCTGTGTGGGCTCCTCACTGGGAGTTTTTAAGAAGAGACCGGACATGATATATACATGTTATAGACTCTCCTTCTTGGGCAGGGGGCTGGACTAGAAGACCTCCGAGGTCCCTTCCAGCTCTATTCGGATTGAAGCTGCAGAAATCAAGACACTCTGCACTCGGGGCCTTTCGCCCGTCTGCTCAGGAGGATGTTTGCCTAAAACCAACCAAAGATTTGTCCTGCTGACTTCAGACCACGATGACCCTTCGGCCTCCAAGGCACTGACAGGTCCATCCTCCATGCCAGACGAAGCAGCCTGGCTCCGGCCCCCTGCCCGGCTCTGCCATTCTGCCACTTGATCACAGAGGCCTCCCGGGGCCGGAAGGGACCAGGGAAGCCTGGCTGGTCAGAGATGCCGCCAGCAGAAGACGGGCGAGCCGGAGGAGCGGAGGGATTCCCCGATCCCGTTTCTATCAGTCCCGGCCTTGGATCCTGCCCTTCTCACACACACACACACACACACACACACACACACACACACACCAGCCCCTTCCCTCCTTCCCTCTGCCCGGCTGCGCCCCCTCCTCTCCTCCGAATGGCTCCCAGTGGGCTTTGGGTTGCCCGCTTCCCTCCCGCGTTCCAGGCTGCCGCCCCCGTCCTTCTGCCTGCGGAGCCTCCCCCGGCGGCGTCTCCTGCAGCCGGGCGAAGAGCCAGCGTCCGTTCCGGCTGCCCTCCTTTTTACTCCCAGAGGAGCCTCGCCGAGCTCAGGGCCCGTCCCGAGGGGGCTGCAGCTGCTCACGCTTATTCACGGCAGGCCCAGGGCGGCCCCCCGCTTGGAAAGGACACGTGAGGAGGGGGGGCATCCCGCTTGGTGGCATTCTGCCTCTGTCCCGGGGGGGGGGGCGGTGTCACTTTTGTAGGCATCGCTCCCCCCTCCCCAAGAGCCCCCTTTCCTCTGCTGTGTCTCCCAGGGCAGCCAAGGAAGTCAGAAGGGGAGACCCCGGCCAAGGAGCCGAAGGCCGCAAGGGGGCTGCTGAGAAAGGGTGGGAACCCCCCCCCCAGAGCGGCCTAGGAGTCCAGAGCTGGACCCGACTCGGCCGGCCATGCACAGCCTCTTCGAGAGAGAGAGAGAGACCCCCCAACCCCCCAGGGAGGCGCTTCTGCCTCTCACCGTCCGGGACAGTCAAGCTAACTCCAAGGGGCTGCTGCAACCTGTCTCAATTGTGGCCGGTCCTCGTTTTTGTGGCCACGGAGAGCAGGCCCCGGCCACTATCCCTTTATGGACCCGGACCTGGCTACGGTTTCCCCTAGCAGGTCCCATCCGCAAGACCCTGGCGCCCCTGATGGGCTCTTGTGAATGTGGCCTAAGCCAGCCACACCCTTCGGGAAAGGGGAGCCTCTCCTAGTCCTAGTCAGGCCCATCCTGATTAGGGTCTGGGGTGTCCCTCCTTCCCAAGACCCCCCACCCCCGGTCAGTGCTGGCTGGCTGGCTGCTTCCTCCTTCCTCCCCCCAGGCTGTGCCTCTCGGGGTGGGCAGAGGGCCCAGGAGCCGGACCAAGGACTCTGGAGTTCCTCCAGGCCTGGCGTTTCTGCACTGGGGAGGCCGGGGCGGGGGGGGGTGTCAGAGGGCGGAGCTCAGTTGGCACCCAGCACCAGGGACCTTGGCCCAGGGGCTGCCCCAAGCGTCCTCCTGCCCCAGATTGCAGCTCCTAGGGTCTCCTTGTCATCGTCCTCCCCCCTCTCTCTCACACACACACACTGTGTGTGTGTGAGAGAGAGAGAGAAAGGGAGAGGCAGAGAGAGAGAAAAGAGAGGGAGAGGTTAACTCTCTTTGACCTCCTGAACCAACTGGGAGGCGATGGGCACCTTGCAGGGGGCCTTAACTGGGAGGCTCCCGTGGGACCTGCGTCTGGAAAGGCTTCGCCCTCATTTCCTGCCCGCCGTTTTTGCTGGGACTCAGTTGCCCAAACGGGGAGCCTCCCATTCACTGGCTGGGGGAATATGAGGCCGTTTATGGGCCCTCCGCCTTCTTCTCAAGAGCCATTCCGGGGCCTGAAGCGGCTGCAGCAGCAGCCAGGACTTATGGCCAGTGGCCCTTTTCATGATCCCCTGGCTCCATTCGTCTCCCTGGGGACAGTTCACGCTTCTCTCTACTTTGGTGGGGAGGGGAAAGAAGCCCCCCTGGAGCGGGGCGAGGGCTGCCTTAGCCCAAATGCCCACCCAGCCCTTGCACAAAGAGCTGGTGCTGCCCAGCTGGTCAAATAGGACCTCACGCTGCTAGAATCTGAAGAGGAAGCTCAGCCCGACACACACACACACACACACACACACACCACCCCCACTCCTGCCTTCCCAGCAATGTGGGTGGCAGCTTCTTCCTGCAGAGCCACGAGGAATGAAGGCCACCGAGGCTTTGAATGGATTCAGGTCTCCTACACCAGATATGGGTATATCACACACTCACACACACACACACACACACACACACACACCCTCCCCGAGTGTTGTGGGAATTGGTTGGAGCAGTGGACTGGACGCTGCACAGAGAAGTGCGGGAGGCGGGAGAAGGAAGGGAGAGCCTTGGCCAGAGGTCTGTGGGGTGGCCGGAGGTGGGCAAATGCCTCCCCCAGTCCCCTCCCCGACCTCTCGAGCGCCCTTCCTCCACAAGAAAGGGCCCAAGGGACCAAGCTCATTCCTCCCTCCTGAGCCTCCTGTGGAAGACGGGGGCGGGGGGAGGATTAGGGGGCTACTTTGAGGGGTGGCAACATCTTAGCTCTCCGAGTCATAAGAAACAAATGCACCGCTTTGCTCCTCCTAGACTTCATTTGTCCAATTCTGGCTTTGCGCCTGAGGGAGGGCCCCAGAATCCACCAGCAGGGAAGATGGCCGGGGAAGGGCGGAAGGAAGGGCGAGGGCTTTTAGCACAGGGAGCTTCCTTCAGCCTCTGGAAGGAACTTGCACAGAATTGGGCAAAGGTGGGACTCAAATCAAGGGGACAGGAAGACTGACCTCAGGCAAACGGCAGGAGGAGGTTCTGGCCATCGGACCAGAGGGGCTCTTCCCTCCTCCTCCCTGGTGGCCTTCAAGGGTGGGCAGGAGGCCACTCGACTGGGAAAGCTCTCGCTCCACGCAGGAGGAGGCCCACCCGGGAGGCTCCCGGCCTGGGTTCTGAGGGCTCCGAGGGGGCTGTTTTTGGCCCCAACCGCTCAGGCGGAACAGGCAGGGGTAGCACCAGGGAAGGTCGTACCCGCTGCCCTTCTCTTTCTCCAGATGCCCACACTTGCACACTTTGGACACAGAATCACATAACATGTCCAGCAGGTCCGCTTATGTGGGATCTCACTTTCCATTTTTGAGGCCTGGCGATGTGGACGGGATTCTTACAATTGCCTGGCCTACCATGGGTTCCCTCGACCCTTTGCCAGTTTGGGCCTATTCAGGGGCCAATGGACACAGGAACAAGGAAAGCCATCTCAGCGGTGACGTTTTCCAGTCCCAAGAAGCCCCGTTGCACCCAGGGCCTCATGGCCATCCAGTTTTGGGGAGCCAGGCGGTAGGGCACAGCTGCAGGAGTCTTTGGGAGGAACTGATGTCCATCAAGGACCACTATATTGCTACAGAAATGCATGAAACCAGAGGCGAAAACCTCCCAGAACGCGTATGGGTCAATATAAAACAACAAAAGAATGACATGGCCATAAGTGTGTACTACAGGCCACCCAACCAAGCAGAAAAAATAGGTGTCCTTTTTGCTAACCAACTAACAAACATATGTAGGAAACACACTACAATAGCAATGGGGGACTTCAATTACCCTGATATCAATTGGAAGACTAATTCTGCACCAAGTGAGAAATCAAATAAGTTCCTTACCAACCTAGCTGATAACTTTGTTGTCCAAAAGGTAGAGGGTGAAACTAGAGGGACAGCCACACTGGACTTAATTCTTACAAACAGAGAAGAAGTGATAGGGGGAGTTGAAACTGCAGGAACCTTGGGTGAGAGTGACCATGTCATACTAGAATTCAACATTACACAAGCAACAGAACATAATGACACCAGAGTATTGGATTTCAAAAGAGCTGATTTCAATGAACTCAGAGAGAACTTGGGAGATTCCTTGGATGAAAATCCTAAAGGGGAAAACAACTCAAGAATCTTGGGAAACTCTGAAAAGTACGATTATAAAAGCCCAGACCAGCGCAATACCACTGAGAAAGAAAAACAAGAAACCCAAGAAGAAACCAGCATGGCTGCACAAAGATCTCTCTGGCAAATTGAAAGAAAAAAAGGACAAGTACAAAAAATGGAAAGAGGGGGACACAACTAAGGCAGAATATCAGCAAAGATGAAGTCAGGAAAGCAAAGGCTCAGAATGAACGAAGACTTGCAACAAAAAGATAATTAAAAAAGTTTCTTCCAACATATAAATAACAAAGAAAAAAAGAAACAGTCGGTCCACTAAAGAGAGAAGATGGCAAGGAAGTAACAGGCAACACAGAGAAAGCAGAATTGCTTAACTCATTCTTTGCATCCGTCTTCACGCAAAAAGAAACTATAGCTGAACCCACCAAAAACATAACTGTAAAAGACAGACCAGAAATAAAAGTTAAAATAAGCAAAAAAATAGTAAGAGAACACCTGTCTGATCTTGATGAACACAAATCCTGATGGATTACATCCCAGAGTTTTAAAGGAGCTGGCAGAGGTCATCTCAGAACCACTGCACCACATCTTTCAAAGGTCCTGGAGCACCGGAGAACTACCAGAGGACTGGAAAAGAGCTGATGTAGTTCCCATCTTCAAAAAAGGAGAAAAAAACAGACCCAGGAAACTATAGACCAATCAGCCTAACATCAATACCTGGGAAGATACTGGAAAAGATAATAAAAAACAGATCTGCCAACATCTAGAAACAAGTAAAGTAATAATTACCGGATTTGTTAAGAACAGATTATGCCAAACCAATCTTATTTCATTCTTCAACATAGTGACTAAATCAGTAGACCAGTGAAATACTGTGGACATAATATACTTAGACTTCAGCAAGGCATTCGACAAAGTAGACCACAACCTACTTCTTGGTAAGCTAGAAAAAAGTGGAAAAGAAAGCACCACCACCAGATGGACTCGCAACTGGCTGGCTAACCGTACTCAACGAGTCGTCCTTAATGGGTCTAAGTCTGCATGGAGGGAAGGAAGCAGTGGGGTGTCACAAGATTCCGTCTTAGGCCCAGGACTCTTCAGTATCTTCATTAATGACTTAGATGAAGGAATAGAAGGGGAACTTACCAAATTTGCAGATGATACTAAGCTGGTAGGAATAGCCAACACCCAAGAAGATAGGCTGAAGATCCAGATGGATCTTGACAGACTGGAACACTGGGCCATATCTAACAAAATGAAATTCAATGTAGAGAAAAGGAAAGTCCTACACTTAGGCAAGAAAAACCAAAAGGACACATATAGACTGGGGGAAACCAGGCTTAAGAGCAGGGGCTGCCACAGAGAGGAGGGCGGTCAAGCTATTTTCTAAAGCTCCTGTAGGCCAGACAAGGAATAATGGATGGAAACTGACCAAGGAGAGATTCAACCTGGAAACAAGGAGAAACTTTCTGACAGGGAGAACAATCAACCAATGGAACAGAAGTTGCCCTCGGAAGTTGTGGGAGCGCCATCAGTGGAGACTTTCAAGTAGAAATTGGACTGCCATTGGTCAGAAATGGTCTAGGGTCCCCTCCTTGGGCGGGGGGTTGGACTAGGTGACCTACAAGGTCCCTTCCAACTCTGATTAACTGTATTTATCTGTATTAGTAACTGTGGGAGGGGGATCTTGGAGTCTTAGTGGACAACCAGCTAAGTAGGAGCCAGCCGTGTGCAGTGGCAGCCCCAAAAGCCAATGCAGTCTTCAGTTGCATTAACAGAGGGATACAACCAAGATCAAGGGAGGTACTAATATATAAACCCTTAGTAAGGCCACACCTAGAATCCTGCATCCAGTTTTGGTCACCACATTATAAAAAAGACGTTGAGACTCTGGAAAGAGGGCCGAGAAGAGCAACCAGGATGAGGGGATGGAGGCTTGAACATAGGATGAACGGTTGCAGGAACTGGGCCTGGCTAGTCCAGGGAAGAGAAGGACCGGGGGAGACAGGAGAGCAGCCCTCCGATACTTGAGGGGCTGCCTCAAGGCACCTTTGAAGACCAGACAAGGAACAGTGGACGGAAACTGATCTAAGGAGAGATTCAGCCTGGAAATAAGGAGAAGCTTTCGGACAGGGAGAGCCATCCACCCGTGGAACAGAAGTTGCCTTCAGAAGCGGTGGGAGCTTCATCCCTGGGGGCTTCCAAGAAGAGGCTGGACTCCCATCTCTGTCAGAAATGGAGTAGGGTCTCCTGCCTGGTGGGGAGGGGGGTTGGACTAGATGATCTCCACGGTCCCTTGCAACTCTGTTAATCTCTAAGGCTGAGGCCCAGTTTAGGGAGCTCAGCCTCCCTGGGGGTGCTGATGGATCCCCCCCTGCAGGGAAGGTGGAGGCCAACCCTCCAGCCTCCTCCGAGGTCTTTGAGGGAGAAGGGGCCCTTGGGAGGTGCCTTGCGGGAGGGACCTTCAGCCCCTGTCACTCTCGCCTCAGGGGTCGGCTGAGTGGTATTATGGGATGCCCCAAGGAAGGACTGTCGCCCCCTGCAAAGCCACGCAGAGCTGCCCAAACGGCAAAGGCTTCTCTCTGCAGAGGCAGCCGGAGTCTCTTCAGGGAAGGCGGAGAGGGGCCCACCTGCCTTGGCCCTGCCGCCCCGCCCTTCCGCACGCAGACCTTGGCGCGACTGCTGGGCAGCACAGAAACCCCGCTCAGGCCTGCCGGGGGAAGGGATCCCTGCGGGCCCTGCAGAGCAGGCCAAGGGAGGAAGCGCCTGATCCTGCAAGAGAGGAAGATCGGCCGCTTGGCCAAACAAAACCTCAAGGATCCGCCCGCTTCCTTCTCCCCGACACTCTGCAGGGATCCTCCACTCGGAGGGCGGGAATAATGGGCCCCCGGTGTGCTGTGTGCTTCTCTCTCCTCTTCTAGGTCCACGGAGAGCTTTTGCACCCGGACAAACTCCATGGGTGTCCAGCCACCCTTGGCCAATAGAAAAGAGCGCCGTTCCCTTCCAATTCCCCAGGAGAGGCCGGGCCGGTCCTAAGCCGGAGCCTCCGTGGAACCCTGGGTTGGAAAAGGGCCGAGCTCCGACCACCCGGCGACCTCCCGGGGCCCACACCCCAATTTGAGAAGATTGGCACAGCGTGCCAAGGGTCGGCCACCTGGGATTCTGCCAGGCCGTTAACTATCTCTTTCTAATTAAATCAAAATTAAATTTGAGCAGAGGAGTGCTTTCGGAGAGATGATTAGACACTTTCCGAGATACGGAAGGACCCAGGGATGAAGAGAGAAAAGAAAGGATATAAAAGCTGCCCTGAATGAAAGGCCCTTTGGGGGCTGCTCCCACTCATAAAACCCAAGTTCATCCATTCCTTTTAAATGGTAGCAACTTAATTAAATCTGTTTTTCCCCTTTAATCCCCTTCTCTATCTAAAATAGATCTGCCCAACAAGCACAACTTTGTAACTCATGCTGACCCCATAATTCTACTTTAAAAACACAAAAATCCACTTCCGCCCTGCAGGGAAATGCCATCTCGGAAAGGGCTAGCGCGAATATCCAGATGTTATGAAAATGGTCTAGGGCCTCTTTGGTCAGCCGGTTTGGGGGGGGCAGAGGAGGAGACCCCCCCTGGCAGGGGAAAGGGCCACTCCTGTCCAGCCAGAGGGGCCCTTCCTGCGCTCTGCTCCCCGCTCCCCCCTTCTCCGCAGATGGGCTGTTTTGGGGGGGAGGCTGCAAGGGCAGACGGCCAGGTGGACAACTTTGGGGTTCTGTAGGAAACGAGGCGGTTGCTAAGCTACCTCCGGAGGCTGCCAAGGCCGGATCCTGCCCCAGGGAAGCTTGCCATGAGCACAGCCCCCCCCACCCCCCACCCCCGCAGAGTCCCTCTCCCCCGCGGCCTTTACCTTCCCCACGTACAGCGGCTCTGTGCCCGTGTACTCCTCCACCACGAAGAACTGGTTCCAGACCCAGCCACGTTTCACCCGCCTGGTGCCGGGCAGAGCGCCATCCCCAGGCGCCCCCAGCAGACAGTCCGGGCCAAGGAGCAGGAGGAGGAGCAGGAGGAGCAGCAGCAGGAGCCCGCTTCCAGGGGGGCGATGGGGCACCATCACTGCAGAGTCCTGGCAGCAGGGAGGGGGCCCGCCGGCATCCTTGGGGGGCAAAGCGGAGCCACCGGCCAAGGCGGTCAGTCAGTCATCCATGGTAGGCAGGGCCGGCGATGGTCTGGAGCAGCTCTGTTTCTCAGGGTGACGAGCAGGGGGGCCTGGGACTCTCCCTTCCTCTGGGCAGGCCGGTGGGCATCGGGTGAGGCTGACGGGCGCAGAGGGGGGCCCCTTCCTTCTCTGGCTCAGAAGATCCTGGGAACAGGGCCCTGGGCGGCTACTCCCAAACCGGCCCAGCCTGGCCTCGAAGGGGCTGCGGGGGGGCGCACCGGTTTCTTGGCTCCGGCCACAGCTGGCTCCTTGCGGGCAGCTGGCGGGCGCAAAGCCCCATCAGAGCCACAGCCTGGCACGCCCAGCAGACTCGGCCCGGCTACAGCTGCTCCTGGCAGGGGTGGCACTGAGGCTCCATGGCTTCTGCTGGCCAGGCAGCTCCTAGGCAGCCAGCAGTAGCTGCCACCGTCTTCCTCGGGTCAGGAGGGCAGCGGGCAAGGGCATCCTCCGGGCACCTGGAAGAGACAGAGCACCCGTCACTGGGGGAGGGGCAGGGGGGCAACTCAAGCCAAGAGCACGAGGGGGCACCCCCTTTCCCCTCCGGCTTCTGGCCCCGGGGCTGCTCCTCGAAGGCCCAGCTCCAGCTCCTGTGCCTATGCGGGGGGGGGGGGGGGGGGGGGGGGGGGGGCTGCGGAGGGGCTGCTTTCCGACCCAGGCAGGAAGCTGGAGCGATCCTCCCCGGGGCCCTCCCGGCCTTCCTCCTCCTCCTCCTCCTCCATTCCTGAGATAAAGCCCTCCGCCCACAAACTTCTGTGGCTGGTATGGGCTGCCCGAGAGTGGGGGGGGGGGGGGGGGGGGGGCCCCCCGGGGGCCCGCCGCCCCGGGGGGGGGGGGGGGGGGGGGGAGACAGCAAGTGCCCAGCAAAGGGGTCAGTCGGCGGCTGCCTCCGGAGGGAGGGGCCTTCCCGGCCCTTGCCCAGGAGAAAAGCTCACTAGTCGGCTGTTGCCCAGGGATGCAGGAGGGAGGAATCGGTGCCGTTTCCTGATAGGCACTTCAAAGATAATTTCCTAGCTTTGCGCGAGATGTGGAAGATTTACAAATGCGACCCAGGAAAAACGATGTTCCGCAACCACCCTGAGAAATTCGGGGGGCCCGGATCCCCCCGAGATGCCCAGGAAGAGGCTGCCCCGCCCCGCCCCCCTTTTGCACAGGTTGCCTGCCTGGGCTCGCGCCCCCCCCCCGCCCCCGCGGGCGGCTCGTGCATCTCCGCTGCGGGTCAGCCGCCAATTCCTTCTCCAGCAGCCCCCGCTGGACCGCCCCTCCGCTGGGCAGGGCGGGCGGGTTGGGGGGCTCCTCCCAGCTGCGGCTTCGGAGGAGCTTCCCACTCACGGCCAGGCGGGGCTTCCCAGGCAGCCGAAGCCCCAGAACCGGCACCGTCGCCCGGGGCCTCCGCTGTCCTCAGCCTCAGCAACGGCCCCGCGGAGCCTCCGCGGTGCGTGGTGGGCGCAGCGGGGCCCCCGGGCGCCCAGGGACAGCCGCGTTGCTCGTCGCTGCTTCTCGGCTGCTGCCCGCCTTAGCGCCCTTGCCCGGGGAATGCGGGACGGGAGCGGCAGCCCGTCGGGCGAACCTTGCTAAGGGGGACCGGGGCAGGCAGGGCGAGCCCCGGGGGGAGCCATCGGCGCTTCCCTGCCTGGGAGCCCGCGCTGGGCGCAACTGCTGAGGCGGGCCGGCCTCGAAGGCTCCTTCCCTGCTCTGCTGGCAGCGGCGGCAGCTTCGAAAAGGCCGATCAGGGGCTGGTCGGCTCCCTCGGAGAAACCCCGCGGCTTTTAAAAACCTCTTTCCCGCCTTCTCCATCCCTGAGCCCGAGCCCCGGGCTGATTTCGCACCCAGAGCCCCGCGCAGCTCCCCCCACCGAAGGGACCGCCAGGCATGCCGCGCTTCCGTCGACGGCGACCCTGCCCCAGGCCAGCCCCGCGCGCGCGCTCTCTGCCCAGGGCGGCTTCTCCACCTCCGAGGACGCGCGGAGCCCTCGACCGGGGCCTGACCCGCGCTTAGCCAGGGCCACCCTGGAAGCGATTGGCGAGGCTGCCCAGGTTGAGCCGCGATCCCCTCCCCCGCAGCCCCGGTTTAGGCCGGTCACGTGGAGCCGAACGTGGGGAGGATGGAAGGCCGGACTGCACAGATGTCTGGACACCTCGGGGGCAGGGCTGCCACGGGGTCACTCCTCTGACCTGGGGGAGCACCTCCTGAAGTGGCCTGGAGGGCCCCCTGAATGCTCCTGGTGCCACTTTCGCAGAAGTCCTGGGTCTCAGTTAGGGGGCGGGGTGGGGGGCTTCACTTGCAGCTGGGGAAGGGGTACCTCATTTTGTGCAGGGGGGGAGACAGTTGCCTGGCTGGCTCATCAGCTGCCCAGACTGCTCCCTGGCCGGGGAGGGGCACTTCCTGAACCCTCAGGGAGAGGGAAGGTGGCTTTTCGAGAAGGTGCCGGCTGCCCTTTGGCCTCTTTGGGCCCAGGGTTGGCAGGGAGGGGTGGGGGGGCGGTGGCATTTCGCCCAAATTCAGCCCAGGAGACGGACAGGACAGAGCAGCTGGGGTGAGGCTGCTTGCAGGCGTCTCCCTTCCAGGGACAAAGCCACAGCCAGGGGTGGGGGGCTGCCTGAAGGTTGGGGGCCCCTCCAGGGTCAGCAGGCCACCTCGTGCTTCACTGCAGGGCCACTCTCTGCGGGCTGCCCGTCCGTCCAGGCAGACCCATCTGGAGGCAACCAACGCACGCGTGCCACACATCCACAGACCGCAACAGCAAACGTGTCCCACCTACACGTGCCAGGCCTGGGCAACGGTTGCTGTGGGAACCAGAACTTGCCTGGGGAATCTCTCCCCCCCCCCCCCGCTCGGCCTTTTGTTCGCCCCGCCCCCGCCGCCCCCCCCCCCAGGGGGGAGCCCCCCCCCCCCTCACATGCCTCCTTTGGCCCGCTGGGAGGGCTGGACCCAGTGCCCCCCCCCACACACACCCCTTTCCCAGGCTGGGTGGCAACGGCACGTCCGTCCCTCCCTCCCTGCCCCCCCTCCCCGCTTTGTCAGTGTGTGTTTGGCAGAACCAAACTGTACATCATGTTGACAGTAGAAATTACATCCTGAGCTTATGTTTTACAGAAACATAAGCCGTGTCAGAACTCACTGCAGCCCAGCGATCAGGACAAATTGAACAGCATCCCGGCCGTGTCGATATTTATTTCATTTTACCAATGCAATGGGGGGGGGGGCAGCAGCCCTCCCAGCACAGCACGTGCCTCCCTGTGGGCCTGTGGGGGCTCTTTCTGGGGGTCCATGGCAAAGGGGGAGGGGGCTGTCCAGCAGGAGGGGAGGGGAGGCTGGAGACCAAGCAGACTGCCCCTCCCAGGGGAGCCACACTGGTGGGGCACGGCCCTCTCCCCCGCAGGAGCAACGTAGGCGCTGTCCCTCCTGAGAAGGGCAACCCCCCCCAGACCAAGCAGAATGCCCCTTGGTTGGGCTGGGAAAAGCTGCAAGTACCAGGTGCCCCCGGCACCCAGCCCAACCCCAGAGGGGTTCCCTAGAGAGAGAACCCTTCCTTGATGGGCTCGCAGCTCCCCATCCCCCCCAAAAGCATGGCTTGGCTTGGCGGGGGGCTTGGTACAGGATCAGGCCACCTGCCGGGCGTCTGATCTGGGCCTGGCACGGAGGCGCAGTTCTTGCCGCGATGGGCCAGGCAGCCTGTGGGATTCCCCAACAAAGCCCCCTTCTGGGTTCGGCCAGCGCGGAACATCAGTAAGCCACGAATGGCTCGGTTCTCCTTTCACACCAGATCCAATTCTGCTTAGCTCTCCTTTTTCATGGGAGGGGGCAGACAGAGAGTGTGGAGTTTCCATCTCCCAGGATCCGCTACACAGGAGCAGCCCCTGGGGAAATGGGGGGGGCGTCCATTGGCCCTCCAAAGCCCTGGCCAGCTGGGTGCCTGCTGCCCGCTCAGCCCCCCTCCTCTCTTGCGGGAAGAGGGCAAATCCCCCCGTCCCCCAAGTGTCGTCCCCATCCCCATGGACTCCTCGTGGGCCTGGGGCGCTGCTGCTCCCGGAGGCAGCTTCCGCCCGCCCCCATCATAGCCTGCCCCTTGCCAGTCTGGCACGCAGCGCAGCTACTCTCTCGGTATGGCTCCCCGGGAGAAGATGGGTGCAGCCCCCCTCCAGAAGGGGCTCCCAGGTAAATCCAGCCTGTGCCCCTCCAGGCTGGCCCACCGCACCCCTTTGGGATGCAGCCCCTCCCCAGCCTTGGCCCAGAAGGGCAGGAGGGAGGGAGGGAGGGAGGGCCGGCCTGCAGGCAGCCGGCTCAGCCCTTCCCAGGGCTCAGTTCGGCCCTCCTGCCCACCCCCTCCGCCCTTCCCAGGCAGGCCCAGAAGCAAAAGGCCCCTCGGATAATGGCAGACACACTGCAACGTTCATAATAAAAGGGAGCAGAAAGCCATTCTACTTATTAAAAGTGTAATCTTTTCTGCCCTTGAAGTAAATCGCCAGGTTCCCCTTTCTGGCTTTTCGGAATTACTTTCCTGGCGGGGGAGCTTCTTCATCGCTTTTCTTCTCGGTTGGGCGGAAAGGAAGCCTCCTGCCCCCCCCCAGTCCAATCCTAGCAGCCACACCCTGAACGGGGCAGGGCGTCCCTCCCCCCCAGCCAAATATTTGTGTGAGCAGCCGGTCGGTGGTTTCCCCCCCCGGCCTTTGATTCTTCGGAGCTCTCACGCCACCCCTGTTTGGGAAAGGTCTTTGAAACTGAAAATATTTCCTTTTCCAATCTTCTTTGGTCCGAGTTTGAAAGAAATTTTAATTGCAAAGAACATCTTAGCGTCTCCCTCGGGGAAGCGGGCTCTTACCGCCAGAACTGTCTCGCTCCGCAATAATTCTTCACCAAGCAGGGAAGTTTCATGCCTCAGCTCCGCGGATGCAGGGCATTAATTGGCCTTTCAGGACGGACAGAAGAAGAAGAAAGAGGAGAGGCCCACGAGGCGCCCCCGGAAATGTCACCTGGGCCCAGCCGGGGGAGCCTCCTGGGAAGAGGGGGAGGGGTGGGAAGCCCCTAGGCCCCCCGCGTTCCTCTCCAGGGCAGGCAGTTCAGCCCAGGAGAGCACAGGCAGCCCCCCCACTGCCAATCGTGGGGAGAGCCAGCTGGGAGAAGCTGGAGGGGGCTGCCTGGTGTCCCCCCCAGCGTCCCCCTTGTCCCAAAGGTTGGGGGCTGCCAGCTGTTGTCCTTCCTGCCAGCCTTCCTTCTACCCTCCCCCTCCCCAGGGCAAAGCCTCAGGTCTGGGCTCCGCTGGGGAAGTGCCCACCTCCACCCCTTCCAAATAAGGGCCGGGATGGTGGGTGGAGAGCAAGCTGACCCCCAGGATGCCCAGCATTCAGAGGGAAAGGGAGCGATTACAATAGAAACATCAAATGGATTTTCTGCCCCCTGACAAACATAGAAGGAATTGGCGTCTTTTAATCAAATGTTTGGCAGAAATATGAATTATTTATCACTCAATATGGCTGGTTAAGTGGAAGATGGACTACAAGCACCGTTCCCTCCCCCCCCCCCCCCCCCACCGCACGCTCTGCTTTCCCGCAGCCGAGAGCAAGGAAGGACCACGGGGGGACCACGGCTCCGGCCACAGGGGAAGCCGCCGCAGCCTTCCGGCCTCCGAGGGCCGCAGAAGTCCCAATCCGCTGCACCCCAAGAACAGCCACCCTGGGAAGGAAGGGCTGGCTGCGGAGGCCGGCTGTGACCTGACCCCGAGCCTCCTGGCACCAAAGGCCTCTTCCACACGGGAAAGTCACCGGCAGCCCAACTTTCTCCCCAGGGACTTGGGAAAACGTGACGCAGCCAATGAATCCTAAAATGAAGGGACACGAACTTCCTCCCGTGGGGAAGCCAATCAGACCCACTAGTCCAGGACAGGACCAGGAAAGCGCCCACAGCAGGAAGTTGGCTTAGTTGGCCAGGGTTGGCACAGGCCTCAATGGTCGCCGCCGGTTCTGGGCACCCAGTTTGAAGGGAGAGATGGACCGACACTCAGCTCCACAAAGGAAGGAGAAGGGGAGAGCCTCGGGGGGGGGGGGGGGGGCCCGGGGGGCCGGGGGGGGGGGGGGGGTGAAGGCAGCCCGGCCCCTCCCCTCCCAACACCAAATGGGAAATGAAGAGGCTAGAAAAAGGAGAAGGACCAGACAGGGGTGTGTGTGTGTGATGGGGGCCCCAGGGGCTCCCCTGCCCTGGACCTTCAAGCGGGGCAGGGCAGGGCGGGGAGGGGGGGTCCCAACAGCTCCACTCCACTTGCCGGATGCTACAATCAGCAGGAAGGCAGCCAGGGAGGCGGCCTGGCCTGGCTGTGGCATCCTCCTTCCGGGCCAGAGCCTGGGTTTCTGACCTGGCCCAGGAGCTGAAGTCGTGGCTGGACCCTGAACCGGCAAGGGCCGAGAGCAGTGGTGGGATTCAGCCAGTTGGTCAACTGGTTGTTGGAAGAAATCAACAGGGGCAGAGATCTGGTGGTTAAACTATTAGGGGCCAAGTCGGGGCTGGGGAAGAGGGGCCCCATTCCTCTCCCATCTTCAGGGCTCACTTGCAGAGTTTTACTTTGGGCCCTCCGGACCCCCGTCTTCCCAAGTGGGGCTGTGGGCCTGGGTGCAGCTGCCCTTGGGGCTTGGCCTCTCTGGCCCCATCAGGACAGGAGAGACGGTCCCGGACTCTCCAACGTTAGGGGGAAATGCCAGCATCCAGACCTCTGTCCGAAAAAGCAAACTGACCAACAGTTCAAGCGTGCAGGAAGGTCCCCTCCGGCCTCCACCTAGACCCCCCTTTCCTTCCTGGCTCCGGCCCTGACCCTCCCCCTCCCCGGGCAAGGAAGGAGGAGCCTCCCCCCACCCCGCTTCTGTGTGGCAGCCCTCTGGCTCTTTGAAGTCGGCTCTCGTCTGGTTTGGTTTCCCGGCTCCTGGTGGCCCTGGGAGCCCTCCTCGACCCCCCCCCCAATGGGTCAGGACCCTCTCTGAACTATGGTGCCCGGAGGTGGGCACAGGATCCCCAGTGGGGCAGGAGCCAAAGAGGAGAAGGGAGGGGACTCGGCACACAAGGTATAACGGCAGCCGATAAAGGCCTGCAGGGCACCACGGCCACCTCGGGTCTCGCCCTCCGTCAAATGAGCCGGTCACTCCCCACCTCCACCCCCCCCACCTCTCCTGGCCTCTTGAACCAGTTGGTCTCTCTTGCCAGTGAGAGGGAGGTCCAGGGCAGCAGCCCCCCCCCACCTCCCCCCGCCCCCTTCCCCACCTGCTGCCAGTGAAGGAAGGCCGGAATTGGCCGGTCCCCGTCTGTTGGCAGGCAGGGCCCCGGCTGGAGGCCAGGCCCTTGAAATCCACCATTAGCATGATTGCTGTGAAGGATGGTCGTCTGGACACCCTCCGGCCTCTCTGCCCTCCCCGCTTTTGGCTTCCCACTGCCTCATGATGGGACCACAAAGGCAGCCAAGCAGCAGAGATGGGGGGGGGGCACCTCCACCATCAGGCAGAGGCTGGTCTCCTCCTCAGGGGGGGCTGCGGGGGGGCCTCCAGGGGGATGCCTGGCGCTTCCCCATCACCCCCCCTCCCCGTGGGGCCAGGCCTGACCCTGCCCAACCTCCTGGGCTCTGCTCTGACCCCTTTGGGGGGACAGGCAGGCAAAGGACCCCTTGTCCCCCAGAGGTGGAAGTCCAGCCCTCGGCCAGGCCAACTGCCCTCCCGCCTGCCCGGGATCCCCCCCGCCTGCCCCACAGGGTCCTGAAAGGGTGGAGGCCACGCACCCCTTCCCTGACAATGGCAGGCTGAGCCTTTATACTTCAGAAAACCCTTCTTCCTGTTTTCCTTGTTTTTAGGGGAACTCATGAAATAAGAATTAGAACCCAGGTAGAAGAGGGGAGGAGGGGGCCAGTCCAGCCACCAGCCCCCCCCCATCCCACCCACCCATTTTGGCAGCTGGGCAAGTCCCAGCTTTGCCCGCTGCCGGCTGCTCTTTCGCCTGCAAAGCCAGGACTGGCCAACGCTGGGAAGCTGACCGGCAGCGAAGGGAAGGGGGAGCTGTGGGCAGGCCTTCCAAAGCAGACTACCTCTGAGCATGCATGGAGTGCTCTTGGCAGACCTCTTCTGCCCAGAGTACCGGGGCCTCTAAACACGGCCTCTGCCTGGCCTCCTCCTCTGCCTGCACTTCAGGACAGGAATCTCCATGGGAGCCAAACCCCCTGCAGCTCCCTTGGCTGCCACCCTGCAGGGCCTGCCTGACGCTGGGCCAGCCCGGCCAGTGCGTGAGAGCCTGGCGGCCTTCCCATACCTGCCTCCCTGGCTCAGCCCCCACCCAGGGACAGCTTGGGCCCCACTGGGACACCTGGAGCCCTCCTGGGGCTCACTCGGCTGCCGTCCCTTTCAGGCCCGGTGGGGCTGCCCTTCGGCCACTCCAGAGCCCCCCCAGAGGAGCCCCCTCCCCCCAGGCTTCCGTCCGGGCTGCCGCAAAGTCAGGCTGCCTTCTGCAGCGACAGGGGGGCCTGCCTGCTTTCCAGCCCTTGCACAGAATGCCGAGGACCCCGGCGACCCTCTTAGGGATTCCGCACCATCCTGGCACCTGGGGAGCTTCCCTCCGGTCCTCCTCCCTTCCTCCAAGAGGAGCAGCAGGGGGAGGGGGAGGGGCATTTTTCCTGAACGGTGAGCCATTTTCTCCTTCATATCTTCAGTGTTTTACGGAAGAGTTTGCAGGCCACCCACTTCCAAAGCAGCTTAGAGTAATTCTCTCAGGAGCTTCTTTGACTCTCCCTGCTTCTGGCCACAGCAACGCTCCCCTGAGGGCGGCCAGACCTCCGACAGGCCGATCTTGACCTCAGCCCCCAACCCTGCTGCCACAGCAGAGGAGCCAGCTGCTCCTTCCTTTCATCCCAAGGACACCTGGGCCCCTCCTTCTGTGGGCAAAATGCCCGCTGCCTTTTCACCCTTCCCTGCTCGTCAGGGGATGGTTCCTGAAACGCGTCACCCAGAAGTGGACGTGGCCTCCAGCCGTGGCTCATGCCGTCCATTTGAGGGGGGGGGAGAGGCCTTTGAAGGTCAGACACAAAAGGCCCGGTTGCAAAGCGGGGAAGAACCGGGAGCTGTGTCAGCCCAGGAAATGAAGAGAGCTGCATGGTTCCCCCCACTCCTACTCCTCCTCCTCCTCCTCCTCCTCCGTTAAAGCGTGGCTAATCACGCCCTGCCCTCGTGGCTACTAGGGAAACCTCCTCAATGTGGCACCGTGTACAATAAGAGCACCGAAGCGATCGCAAGCTGGATCCCGCCCTGGCCTTTCAGGATGCTGGCCACTGTCCCAAGGTCAAGCGGGCTCCTGGCCTAGAGGCAACGCCGTGGCAGCCGAAAAGCCAGCCAGGCCCTTGCAAGTGGGGGTGGGCTGGCTCTGGGGCCCTCCAGGGAGACGGAGGAGGACGGAGCAGAGAGCAGGCGAGTCCCTGGTTGGGGGTCAGGGCCTCACTTACAGGCTCCGCAGGCCGATGACCTGGGCAAGCGAGCCAGGATCCCCGCTTCTTCCAGCACAGGGCAGCCTCCCCCTCCCTTCCCTCCTCCCAAGCTCATCGCGAGGTGCAGCCTTTTAGCCCTGCTCTCTAGTAGAATCAGATTTTTATATCTTTTCACAGCCAATAAATCCAGCTGGGAGAGGAGAGGCAGAAGGGGCATAAAAGCCCTCGTAAACGCTGCCAGCCGCCGAGCGGAGGTGCCCGCGCACACGCGGCTCCTTCTCCAGCACAGATCCCGGATAATGCGAGCAATCGCTTATTTCTCTCTCCAGTATCATTTTCCCAGCTTGATCTCCGCTGTCGCAGTGTGATGGTTTCACCCCATTAGCCTTGCTTCAAAAAGTGATCCCAGGGCCACGCCCGTTATTGCCCACATAAATCAGGTGGCTTTGAACAGGAGCACCTTTAAATAAACAGCGGATGGAAGTGGAGTGCCAGGATCATTATTAATAGCTTTTCATTTCTGTGTCCACTGTGCTGTGACTCTCGTTCCCAGCAGAAACCCCCCCCCCGCTCCCCCCCCATGGCAGATCCCCCAAGTGCTGCAGTCGCAATGAATGACGGTCGCCTCCTCCCATTCACTGAACAGCCGCTGGTTCCAGACTGAAGCCCAACAGCCAACAGCCAGAGGAGAAAGGCAGCGGGGGGGGGGGGGGGGGCCCCCCAAGGGGGGGGGGCGCGCCAGGGGGCCCCCCCAAGCCTCCCCGGGGGGGGGGGGAGGACTTCCCTGAGCAGACCCCATTTATTTAGCTGTTGTTATTATCATCATCATCCTCATCGGACAGGACCAAAGGAGGATTCCAGCCCTAGGATTGGCAGGTATTTCTCCATCCGACCCCCCAGGCAGAGACGGAAGGGCTCCTCCAGCCCCGCTCGACCAGGAGCAGGTGCCCCCAAGAGCGGGCTGCCGAGGGGGGGGCTGCACGCAGAAAGAGGGGAGGGGGGAGGAGGAGGCCTGGCAGCCCCGTGGCCCCCGAAAGCTCCTCCTTCCCACCGGGGCCCCTCAGGGCATCCTGAAGGAGGCCCAGGGCGGAGTCCCCGGGGCAGGAGAAGCTCCGGAGCGGCTTCAGAGGAGGCGCGCACACCGCGGCCGAGAAACGGCGCCCGGCTGGCTGCAGAGAGCGAGCGAGCGGGGCGGGCGACACCCCAGCTCGGGGAAGAGGCGCGGGGCATTTCACCGGCGGCGGGGGGGGGAGAGGGGCGTTGGGTTGCAGTGGGGGGGGAAGGCGGGGGGGGGGTCGTCGCCGTCCTCCCCGAAGAACTCGAGACCGCCGCCCGCTCGGCGCTCCCCTTCGGCCCCGCCGCCGGATCAGTGCCGCTCGCCTTCACTCTGCAGGCCGCCTCGTCGCCTCTTCCCTCCCGCTCCCTCCAGCCGCGCAATGCCCCGAGGGGCGACTCCCGGCGCTGCCGGCCTCCGCCCTGGCCCAGCCCGTCCCCAGCAGACGCGGCCCCCGGGAGGGCCCGGAGCCAACTCTGGGCACAGCTCGGGGGATGAGGGGGCCCTAAGAGCGGTTGGCTGACCTCCCCCTCAAATCTGGCAGGATCCACAAAAGCCCGAAAGGAAGCCCCCCCCCACTCCAAATCAACCTTCGGCCGGTTCTGAACCCCAGGAGGGCCAGAGGGCTGTGGGGCAGCCTATCCAGGGGGCTCCTGCCCCAGGACAAACATTTCCCCAGCTGTTCAGTCCCCAGATTTCAGGAAGCTTATTCCACATTGGCAAGGACCGTCCAGGGCAGCCGTTTGGGGGACCCAGTTAGGGGGAACTGGGCAAAAGCAAGCCCATCCCCCAAGAGGTCTGGATGCCCACACAGAGCTGGCATTGGGCTCTGTGGCCCCTGGGAGCCCCCCAGCTTCTTGTCTCCGGAAATGGCATAATTTGGACCCTCTAATTGCTGACTACTCCATGGAAGGAGGCAGGGAGGCCGCAGCCCAGGCGCTCTGCACAAAGGGTGGGCGTGGCTTCCAGGACACATCTGCACAGACATTCCCACCGCTGGAATCTCAGCTGGAGCCAGCCGTGCTCTTTTGACCCAAAAGAAACAGGGAAAGCCCTACCGGGGTTGGAGGCTCAGCAGCTGGAAAGACGTGCAGAATTTCTGACCTGGCCAGCCTCCTCCCCCCTCTTCCTCCCCCCACTCCGCCTCCTCCAGGAAGGCTCAAGTCCCAGCACCGAGGAACGCTTGTGTGAAGGACCCAAGGGGTGCTTAAAAGGAGGGGTTTCATTTCATAAACACCCCCCCCATCTAATCCAGTGCTTCAGAGAGAAAAACCCAGCCCAAAATCCAATCGGGGCACATCTAGAAAGAAAGAATTCAGAGGTTGCTGTGGCCTTAATATCAGCTTCCCTTCCAGAAAAATGGAAGTTAGCCAATGAAAAGCTCCACTCAGTCCCTGCTGTTTTTCTTGGCAAGATTCCCCAAGCGGCTTGCCATTGCTTCCTTCCTAGGGCTGAGAGAGAGGGACTGGCCCCAGGTCATCCAGCTGGCTTTCTGGCCTAGGTGGGACGAGATCGCAGCCTCTTCTGGTTCTAGCCTGGTGCATTAAAGTTAGGCTCAGTCCCCTAACAAACTGGCCAGAGAGTCCTTGTTAAACTGGTGGGAAGAAGCATAAGAGAAGCATAAAAACCAATCAATAAGCACTGGTTGCTTCTTGTACCCTACCACTATCGTTAAGCGTTGCACCTTACGATTCTTGACGAATGTATCTCTTCCTTTATGTCCACTGAGAGCATTTGCACCAAGACAAATTCCTTGTAGGTCCAACCACACTGAGAATTCTACTCTATTCTGTTCTAAGAGCAAAGACTTTAGAACTGGGGCTCCCATTCGCCCTGGCCAGCAAGAGGCTAATGGGCTTTGCCTAGCTATGTGGAAGGATAATCAATCAGAGGGGTTTCGGGGGGGGGGGAAGAGAACCCCTCCTCCACATTTTAGAGCTTTTGAGATTGTTAACAATTACTGGAACAGAATTGTTTCAAAAGACTTTTGAAAATTCCTTTCTCAAACTTCTAGCAAACTTTCCAATCCAAGTCCAGTTACTAAGTAAAGGTCAAATTAGATTTAAAAAACCCACAGAGAAATGTATCAACCCCCCACATACGGTTGGAGCTGAAATCACTCCTTGCTCTCATCTTCATCAATGAACTTGTAAGAGGCCACGACCAAGTTTATGAAGGACACCACACCATTCAGTGTGGAGTTTAAAAAATAATAGTAATAATGAAGGTGGCAGAAGGACACCACAAAGATGTCTGAAGTGAGGAAGGGGCACCAGAGCAGCCCTCTAACCAAGCCTCAAGCGATGCACGAGACCACCACCCCCACCTCTTCCCCAATGAGGAGAAGCCATGCTGTTTGGGGCTTCTTACAGCAGTTCTCGGGCACCCAACACCCCCCGCCCCCCCCATGGCTGCTTTAGGGTGGGGGTGGGTGGGGAATGAAGCTGCCAGCACGGAGGCCTGGGGCTCTTTTGACTCAGCTGCCTTTTTCTCTCCATTCAGAGGCCCTGAGAGGCCAAGAGCCCCCGCCCCCCAGCAGGCGACATCCAAAGCAGAGCCCTCTCCCCTGTCCCCTGCAAGCCAGAAGGAGAAGCCTGTCTCGATGGAGAGTAAGGAGGAGCCCCTGGCTTCCCCTGGCCAGCCAGAACTAGAACAGAACAGTCCCGCGTCTGGTCGTCAAGGTTTCCCCCTGCCCATCCTGGCCCCCCACTTGGTCTGTCAGCCGTGCGAAGCCCCCTCGCAAGGAAGGCAGAGCCACGAGCAAAGCCTGCAGCCAGGCCAGCATCCCGCCTGGCCTGGGAGTGGTGCCTCTGGGTTGCCCCGGGGAGAAGTGGCCGGCCCAAGAAGGTCCTCGTCTCCAGCACCAAGCCTGCTCCACCTGCAGGGTCTCGGCCCTCAAGGTGCCCGGCGGTTTGATGGGAGGGGGAAACCCCTCCAGGCCCCCCCCCCGGCTTCTCCTTCCCAGGAAATCTGACTGCCAAACAGGACTGGCTTACACACCTGCAGGCGCACGCCGACTCCGCCCCTGACTGAATCTACCCAGGTGGGGAGGGCAGCAAGGGCTGCCTCAAATGGGGCAAGAGCTCAGCTCCCCCCAAATTAATCCTGGGCAGCCAGAGGTCTTGTCCAGACATCCAAAGTGGGGGGGGGGAGAGCCCTCCAGCCTGTGATCAACGTTCCCACCTCCAAACTCAGAAGCCGCCCCTTCCCTGGTCCTCCTGCTCACCCCAAAGGTGGGGGGGGGTCTGGGAGTGGGGGCAGCTCTCTTGCTGCCCAGGTGAGCAGAGGGGCTGCGCATTCAGCTTTCAGGGCTGCAGCCCAGTCTCCTGGGAGGGGGGGGGAGCCCAAACACAGGGAGTTGCCCCCCAGAGGCACCAAAGCTCAGCAGAGGAGCTTCCAGTTCCTGGCCTGGCCTTCCCAACAGCCAGGGGGCGTTTCTGGAGGAGCAGCCTGGTCCACACAGCCCCCCCCCCGCCCCCCCACCCACGCTGGCTCACGGGGCTCCCACTGCTCCGAGGTCCTCCGGCAGCTCAGAGACCCCCACCCCACCTGGAGGCCTGCGAATCCCAGTGCTGAAAGGGGGCTTATAAAAGGAAACTCCTGCCCCCCCCACCCTCCGTGAATTTGGGCTATCCGTCGCCAGGAGGGCAGAGTCAGAAGTCCCGGGGCCAATGCCAACCCTGCAGTGCAGGCCAGGAGACTCCCCCCCACCACTACTTGTCTGCCAAAGCCCTGCCCCACCATTGCTACCTGCTCAGAAAAGAGCGACCACTGTGGCTTTCGTGACCCAAGGGGCCCTTCCGGCCACTGCAGCCAGCAGAATGAACAAAAAGGCTCAGGTGCCCCCCCTTTTCCACCCAGAGCAGAAAGGACTGGGGGGGGGGGCGCCAGAAGCAGCCAGAGTGGGCAGGTGCTGAGTCTTCAGCCACCAAGCCTGCCCGGCAGACCCAGGCCAGGCAGCCCCAGGGAGGGCATGGCATAGCTGCACACATGGCGGGGAACCCCCCAAGGGCAACAGAGGTGCAGGTGCCCCGGAGAGGGGGCTCAGCAGGGCCCAAAGCAGGAAGGAATGCCCTACCGTGGCATCTACAGGCTGAGCTGATGGATGGACAGTTGGCAGCAAGGAGGGGAGGACGGAGGTATCGTCCCCCCTCCCCGCCCTCTTGGGCCTTGGCAGCGATGCTTCCTGGGCACTCAGCAAAATTAACACCCGCTTCGCCTTCCGCGAGGAGGCTGAGAAGAGACGCCCCTCGCCCAAAGAGCATCTCCCAGTACACGAGGTTCGCTGCCCGGCCGAGGTTCCGGGCTCCACAGCCCTGGGCGCCCACGCCAAGCGCTTCAGCGCGGGGACCGGCTCGAGCCGAGCAGCGCGGCAAGACACACGCCGGGCCGGGCCCGCCCCGAATTCCCAGCGCCCGAAGCCGAAGGCTGAGCCAGCCGGGCCCGGCGAAACCAGGGTGCACGGCCGCACCCGCGAGGCCACGTCTCTTCCCGGCGCGGCTCAGCGGCGAGCCGACGCTCCCAGGGCAGCCACCGGCGAGGAAGCCGGCGACAAACTTTGCGAAGTTGAGCGGCTCCTGGGCGGTCCGACAGGGCGGGCGCGCCTCTCCCGGCCGGCGTCACGCGGAGCTTCTTACCTGGGGCGGAGGCGGCGGCGGCGGCGGCGGCGGGGCTCTAGCGGCCCAAAGGCGCATCTCCCGGCGGTTCAGAGCTTCTCACCGAGCCCCGGCGGGGATGCGGCGGCGCCTGGGCGGCCGGGCGCGCACTCCCTAGCCGGCGCGAGGAGAGTCGTGGCTGGAGCGCGCCGGGCACCGGGCCGAGGCGGTGAGCGAGCCGGCGGAGTCCAGCCGCTGCGGCGGCGGCGGCGGCGGGCGCGCTCGGGAGCCCCGGCCGACAGCCGCGGGGATGGGCCGGTGCGGCCAGGGTCCTCCTCGCCTTCTCACATGCGCGAGCCCAGCCCGGGCTTTCCTTGCTGCCGCCGCCGCCGCCGGATCGCCCCCCCCCGCCCCGAGGACTCCCGGCGCTCGCTACCCCCCTCTGGCGGCCGCGGCGCCCTTCCAGCCGCGGCGCTTTGTCTCCCGCGGGCGGTGGCCGGCGCCGGCTAGGGAGTCCGCGGAGCTCCCTTCGGGTCCGCCCGTCTGAAGCTAAGCAGAGCGGCCGGCGCCGGCCCGCCGAGGCTCCCGTGCCGGGGGCGGGGAGCGGGGCTGCTGCGCCGGAGGGCCGCCCCTCTAACGGCTCCAGGCGCTCGGGAGCTCTCCGCCAGGACGGGGCGAACCGCCGGCGCCGGGTCTCGGGCGGGGCCGTGTCGGGCGAACGCGGCGTGGAAGGCGGGCGGGGCCGGGCAGGCGAGCCGCGCGGGGCTCGGGCGGCGGAGTTGATCTGCGTAACGTGTGAGCTGCCCGGCTCGCCCCACTCCCGGCAGGGGTCGCGCGGTGGCAGAAATCGGCGAGAGGTCGCCTCACTTCCAGTGTCGCAGCGCCCCCTGCGGGCCTCGCGAGGAGGGGCGTCCGTGGGCAGGTCGCTTCCAGGGGCCGCTCGGCTGCTGGAGAGGCGTGGAAGCCGTGGTCGCCCCCCACGATGTGCCCTCTGATTCCTGAGGGACGGTCTCCCTCCCGGGGTCTCTTCCACCCCCAGGGTTCCCTTTCCTCTTGCCCGCTGGCCTGGCAAGAACCCCGACCCCTGATGAGGAGGGGTGGGCCCTGAAGTGGCCCCCAGAATCTGGAGAGGACCCTTGCTGCTTTCACACACACCCCTTGTTCATCTCCTCCTCTGCCCCTCTCTAGCTTCCTGCTGGGGGGCCCCAGCGGATGAAAGTCCCCTTCGAGGTAGAGCAGAGCACGGACAGGCTTTCAGTGGGGGGGGGAGTGGGGGGGCGCTCTGGATGCACATCCAGAAGTGTGTTTGGAGGGAAGCTTGCTCTGCGATTTGCAGGGATGGTCCCTGAGATAGCTGGAGACTTGACTTATGCCACAAAATACTCTGCACATGGGCAGGGGTGGCACAGCAGAAGCATGGTAATCCTCATCAATCCCAAACCAGGGCTGGTGTTGCCTAGAAGAGTTGCAGCAGCCGGAGTTGGGGTATTCCTGGTGGGCACTGGCCATGCCCGGCCGCAGCAGCTCCCCAGGGACCCTGCAGAAGGACTCCCCTGGGCCCCTCCGTTCCCTGGGAGCACCGAGCCATTTCCTGCCTCCGAGGAGCAGATGTGTGCTTAGTTCTGCTGCCTTTATGAATAATTTGTTGCGCAGTTATAAAGCAAATATTTAATTGAACTTTATGCAAAATGTGCTGCCGCTGCTGCAGTCTTGCAGCTTCCGAAAGGGAGACGTGCCAGGCACCTGCCAGCTCCCCCTACCTGCCTCTGCCTCTGCTCCTGGGAGAGGGGCCTGGGGGAGGGGCCTGGGCTCATGTGGCCTGAAAGGCAGCTGTGGGGAGGTTTATTTCATGGAGGGTATCCCCGAGATCACCCAGACGAGCCTGGCTCCAAGGCTACTCCAGGAGCCGGGGAGAGGGTGCAGCAAGAGAGGCCGCTCAGGTGCCCCTTCTTCGGCTTGTCCCTTCCTGAGGGGCTCGGGGGGCCAGAAGGGGCAGCCGGGCCCTCCACCCACCCCAGGATCTCCCAGCGGGGGTCCTGCACAGCCCGGAGCATTCCTGCAGCATCTCCCCCTGCCACCCCTCAAGCAGCTTTTCCTCCCGGAGCGAGGCATGCTGCCATCCCTTGATCTACGGCCGCCTCCTCGGCTTCCGTGGGAAGAATTAGTGATCTCCAGCGGCTCTCAGCACCTGGCAGGGAGCCCCCACCTGGGCTTCACCTGCAGCTTCCAGCACACCTGGCCGACTCCGGAGCCAGAGAGGCAGCGGGGTGGGGTGGGCTTGTTTGCCTGGGGTCCCAGCAGAGACCCATGGGAAGGGCACATTCAGGCTAGGGGAAGGTTTGGAGGAGGACCGGGGGAGACAGGATAGCCCTCTTCCAATATCTGAGGGGCTGCCACAGACAGGGAGAAGGGGCCAAGCTATACTTTCACATTCCGGGCACCCCATTTCTGCAGCCCGGTGGGGCATCGAGAGCAGCGTGCCTGGCGAGCCTTGACCACATCCACTGCCTTGCGGTGCCAGTGCCAACCGGGCGGTGTCTCAGGCGGAGCGAGGGGGAAGGATGCCTCGGGTAGCCCCTGCCGAACAACCGGAGCTCTGCCTCTGCCGCGGCTTGGAGGTCGCGGGGCGGCGCCGGGCGAGCGGGCAGGGCCGAGGTAGCGCCCCTTCTGCCGCAGAGCCTCCGACCCGCCGGGAGCTCTCCCCCCAGCCCAGCCACCTGAGCAGCAGCCGGGCCAGGCAGGCGGCGGGGAGGGCGCGCGCGGCGCGGCCCCGAACTGAGAGGGGCGGCCAGCAGCAGCCGCCTCGGCGAGGAGCCGCCTTTCCTCCCCGGCTCGGCTCCGGCGCGTTGGTCTGGGCGGGCGCCGAAGGGCTTCTGCGTGGCTCGGCTCCGGCCCGCGGCTTCCAAAGATCGGCTGGCCACACCCGGGCCCGTCCCCCAAACGCCCCGCGGCTCGCCCTTCCTGCTGATTCGGAGCCGGCGCGAAGATGGCCCTGAAATGCGGGCTGGAAAGCAGCTCAGGAGCGAGTTTAGGCCGAAGAAACGAAGGGAGGGCAGGTGGCCAGAAGACACCGGAGGTCCGAAGCATGGAGGGTCCCTGGGTGCTCCAGTGTCTGGGTCGCTGGTCACAGGCCTTTGGCCCCGAGGCCGGGCTGGGCCAAGGGAGAGGCTCCCACGCACCTCCAGAGCCCCCTGAAGGGCGGAAGTGCTGCACAACAGGCTTCACCCGGGTGTCAAGGGCAGCGCCTCCAAGGGGAGGAAACCCCTCCCCAGCCTCTGGCTCTCCACAGGGAGCCGGTGTGGGCCGGCCTTGCCTGCCAGAGCTCAGAGCCAGCTGTGACCAGGGCGAGGGGCTGGCTGCAGCCCTTGTGGGTTCTGGAAACATCTTCAGGAAACCACCACAAGAACCCCCTCAGCTGGACCCCCTCCACTCTCCCCTTCCTCCCCCTCCTCCTCTGAAGGCTCCACAGGAACCTCCCTTATTTTAATTTCAGCCCAGTTTCAGCAGGGGAGAGATCCGCCTTCTCTTCCGACAAGTTGCCCGTGGAATGGGGCAAGGTCTCCACGGACTCTTCCCCTTGGCAAGCCGGCCCTCCCCAGAGCGGCTTTCCCCGCCCTGCTGGCACCTCTCCTGGGGACCGGCTCCAGCCTCTCTGTGTGCCCCAAAATGGGTGTCTCACCCAGCCCAAGCAGCACGATGGGAGCACCATCCCCCGTGCAGCCCCCGATTGCCTTGGACCTTTGGGCCTCCGCATCCCCTGCTTGGCTGGTGGCCCCCTGGCACCCCGGGATCCTTCTCACGCGCACTGCCACGAAGCCCAGGCCCGACGCTGGGCATAGCAGTGGGTTCCTCGTATCCAGAGGCCAGCCTTATGCTCGTTTTTAACTGTCTCCCAACCTCCCTCCTCTAGCGATCAGCGTTCCTTCCACGCCATCCTGGGGGTCTTTCCAAAGCTTAAGCCAAAGGGGCCCAGAGCCTTTACAAGCCCACAACATGGCAGCCTGCAGACATGGCTCAGGCAGACCCCTCCCTGATTCATTGGAGGGGGGGGGGAGAGGGAGGAGGAGCACCCGTAGCCTCCCTTTTGGTGTAGCTTCCTGGTCTGGTCCACCTCGTGGGGCTGACTCCCGTCTAGGGAGGAGGGGAACAAGGCTCCTCTGAGGCAACTTGCCCCAGCGGCCTTCTTGCCTAGGCGCCGACCATTTGCTCCTTTGCTGGGCCCTCTGGGACGGGACTCTTCCCTCTGGCTGTGCCTTGACCCGTCCTGAAGGGCCCCCACCCGGCCTTTCCTGAGCCCCGTTGGGCCTTTCTCTCGCTCCTCCGAAGGGTCAGACCCAGCGTGAGCAGAGGCCCTCCTCCCCAGGTTTCCCTCTCTGCATGGGGAAACGTCTTGGGCCCGGGCTTTGGAGCTCCCCGCCAGCTGCTTCTTATTCCCCTTGGCCCACCTAGCCTGAGCTTTGAAAGCCCGGCACAGTCCCCCCCGCTGCCCTCTCAAGGCGGCTGAAAGGGGCAGCCCCGCCCTCCTGGGTGGCAGCGCTCCATGAAAGATCCAAGGCGGGAGTCGGGAGCATGAATGAAGCGTGAAAAGTTCAAAGTGGAATGTAATCCGTGGCCAGGAACATGAATTAAGAAGGGAAAAGACAAACGGGGAGGCTCTGAAACCGAGAAAGGGCTCGGGCAGAACCAGAGGGAAGAAAAGCGGCCCAGGTTTTTGCGGAGTCGGCGGAAGTCATTCAGGTGGAGGTTTCACTATTAAAGGAACGACTAAACTGCATGTCAGAATGTATGAGCTGGTGTTCTCTTGTTCCGGCTGCTCGTGAAAGTAGAATCAGGAGGGTGATTATAATTGCATGTGAATTGTAAGTGAATTAATGTAAAGTGAATTAATGTAAGTCCAGTGAATTGTAATAATGGAAGAAGCAGGATGACGTCAGGGGAAAAAAGAATAGCTCCACCAGGGCTGAATGGATCACGGTGGTCCTGCGGTCAAGCTCCCTGGCCAGGGGGGGTCTTTGTAGTGTGGGCCCCCCCCTCCCCACCCACAAAAAAAGAGAGACCCCCCCCCCCCCCCCACACCCCATTTTTCTTCTTTAAAATCAGCATATTATAGATAGGGATATTTTATATATTTATATGTGCATTTTATATTCATATAATATTTAAAATATTTAAATATTTAAAATGTTTATTGATATTTTAAGTTCTAAATGTTAACGTTAAAAGATAAAAAAAAATGAAAAAAGAAAAGGCTTGGGAAAGAAAACAGTGAAAGAAGAAAAGGAAAAAGAAGAAAGAATGGAAAAATAATGGTTTTTTTCTTTGCCAGGTATGAGTAAAAAAAACATGGCAAGCTCTTACTCTTTAAGATTACCATTTGCCTATGTGATTTCCATAATCCCACCTAATTCTAATCCTCAAATCCCAAAATCAACTTTTAATTTCTTTCAGTTTCTTGCAAAGAAAAAAATTGTTTCCAGGTAGAAATAAAATTTGTCAAAGTTTTTCCGTTCATCAGTGCTGCCAATGCCACCAGATCCACGGGTCACCCCAGATTCCGGGATCTTCCACGCCCTCCATTCTTCCATGGTAGCTACTTCTAAGTCCTTCCATCTTTGAATATATAAAAGTCTCGCTGCCGTTATCATATGTAGAAACACAATTCCATAAAATGTCTCCATTGGTTTGTCATTAGGATCCAAACAGGCCTGGCGTTTCTCACGTGTACAATCCCTTTTAAAATCTGCATCAAAATCTACCCTTGAGCCCAATATTTTCCAGCCTTCTTACAGGTCATCCAGGTTTCCCTGATACGGAACAAAAATCCACTCGCTTGTGATGTAAACCCTGCCTGCCTCCCCCACCTGCAGGGCAGCCCTTTGGATGCCTAAGTGCAGAGGGGGGAGGGGCTTCTCTGGGGTCAAGCCACCCAGGCGGGAGCTCCTGGACCAGCCCCACTTGGCTAAGGAAGGCAGCCCCCAGAGTCCAGGTGGGGCCTTCCCCTAAACTGTGCAAGACTTGTGAAGGGATTGAATCTGTTAAGTGACAGGAATTGGGGGGGGGGAGGCGAGGCAAGAGACCACCTTCCAGTCTCTGCTCATGAGGAAGGCTGGGAGCAGCCCACGAGGTCCTGGGGCCCGACCCCCTTCCCAGGTCCAGCTTGGAGACCCCTGTTCCACCCCAATGAGGTTTTGTGCTTGCCTCCTCCCTGAGCAGCCCCCAACTGGGGAGGGGGGAGGCCAGGTGGAAGGCAGCTGCATGCAGAAACCAATTCAAGGGAAATGCCCCGCCCGCCCCGCCCCACCCGCCTCCCCAGCACGGAGGGATGTGCACCTGCCATTCAGCAGGAGTTTGTTGGGATGCTGTCAGCTTTGCTGGCCCTTCAGAAAGTTGGGTCCCAGAGAGGCATTGAGGCAGGGGGGTCTTGAAGGAAGGCAAGCCACAAGGCAGCTGGGGGGGGGGGTCAGCCCCCCCCCCCGGCCCCCCAATAAGAGCAGAGTGGCTGCCTGGTCCCCTTCTTGGCTTGGGAAGGAGCCTGCTCCATCACTCTCAGCTTTGCCCGTGTCACCCAGCACGATCTCCCAGCCCCAAAGCGGAGCCAGGTGGGAGGTCTCCCTGGAGCAGCCTCCCTCGATGGCTCTCCCCTGGCCCCAGCAGCTGCCCCAGAGGGGCTCCCCCCAGCCCCGAGGGCGGCTCCTTCTGCAGAGACCAGCTGAGGGACGCAGCCCCTGAGGCGAGGCGGAGGAAGCAGGTGGGGCCCCCAGAGATCGAGAGGCGTGGGGGGGGGCGGGCTGGAGTGTGATCAGTGGCGGCCTGTGAAGAGACCATCCTGGCTAGAGCTTGAGGGGTGGGAGGGAGACGTGGTTCTGCCCTCCCAGCCATCTGGCCCTGAACCGCTGGGGCTTTGCTGTGCCCCCAGGCCCCAGTCCGGCTGCCCTTCCTTCCTTCCTCTTGGCTCCCCTTGTGGGCCTCCCCTGCGGTCCTTCCCCATCCTCCCCTCCAGGTCTGGCTCCCCAGCTGTGGCCGCCTCCCTCTCCAGCAGCATCTCCTGCCAAGCCCAGACGAAAATCTCTCCCGCCTTGGCCTTTCCCGCCACCCGTCCCCTTTCCTTTCCCTTCTCTTTCCTGCCGGTTTGCAAGGGATTCCCAGCTGTTTCCTTCTGCTCCTCGGGGGGTCTCCGCTGGCCGCTGACAGCCAGGCCGCTCCAGGGGGAGAGCACCCACTCGGCCGGGTTTGGGACAGTTCTCCTTCCTGCCCCGGGTGGGGGCAGCATCTGGGGCCCTACCAGCCTCAGTCCTCTCGCTCGTGACCAGGCTGCCCAGAGAGAGGGACCAGAGGTAGGGGGGGGATCCTGCTATCCACCCCTGGCCTGGCTGCTGGAAGGACGGGCGGGCGAAGGGCCCCGTCAGAGCAGGCTATGCTGTCTCTCCTGGAGCCCCCCCCCCCCCGGTTCTCCCTGCCTTGGGTGGCTGCCCCAGCCTGTCTTTGGGGCGGCCCCCCATCTGGGAGATGGGGAGGACCCCACTTCCTGGGCCCCTGCTGGCAAAGGAACAGAAAACAGCCGGATGGGGACGAAATGCACCTTGGCTCCGTGAGGCAAAATCCCCCCTATTTGGGAAGGAGATCCATCTCCAATGATAAAACTAAAAGAGGCCTTTTTTAAAATGGGAAAGAGAGTGAAAATATTCCTTTTGTTTCGTTAAGTAATCCTACATAAAACATTCTGTGGCAAAGCAGGTAAGACTATAAAGCCACTGAAAACAGAGGAAGCGCTGGAAAACGACGAAGGCAAAGAAAAGGCTCTTGGCAGACGACTGATCTACTATTAGTGCAGAATTAACTCTGATGGAAAGAGATACCAATTTGTGTAAAACACAATTTGCTGAAATGCCGTACAGAGCGGAAACTGTAAATACGATTCCTGATATTAAAAATCCACAGCAGGTTCAAAAAGGAAAGAAATTAAACAGCCCCACCCCAAGCGGATTTTCCTTAAAGAATAGAGATCCTCAGAGCAGATGTTACTCCTGGGCTAGGTTTTACTCCCAGGAAACTCACGCTCTTCCCACTTCCCAACTTCATCCCCAGGCTGAGAGCAGAAGCGGAGTCTTTCCGGCCTCAACGTCCTTCCAAGAAGGATGGGGCTGTCTTTTAAGTGCCTCCACTGGAGGGGAGAGCTGGGACCACCCGCTGCCTGCTTCCTGCCCACCTGGGTGCTTCTGCTGCGGGGGAGTTTTAAGCTCCGTTTTAGCATCTTTAAAAGGTGATATTAGCATTTGAGCCTGGAGTCTCAGCAGCCTCTTTTGTAACTTTCCAGTTTTTTAGCCGAGGCCGTTTCCTTTGAAGTCCAGCATGCAGCACACGGAGCCTTTTCAGCAGCAGAACAATGCGGGGGGCCCATCCTGAGCCCCCGAACCCGTGTGGGAGCCTTAAGAGAGGGAGGGAGGTGGCCCATGAGTTTGCCCCTTCTCTTGTTTGGTTGGCTGCTTCATGTCTCTTCCAACACAAATATCCGACACACACACACTTCACACACAGACACACCCCTTAGTAAATGCCTTGTGCTTTGCCTGAAGGGCTTGTGGTTTGCATTGTCATGGGGGGGGGGGCTTTTCTCAGGCCTGGCCCCTGGGGTGCGGAATCTTGAAGGGGGGGATGACAGGGCATGGAGGGGGCACCCAGGCAGGGCAGCTTCCCTTCCACAGCTGGCACCAGCAGCCCCATTTGCCCGTTGCCAGCACTGCCAGGCGGCCACGGATGCTCTGGAGCAGAGGTCTCCAACCTTGGCCACTTTAAGACTTGTGGACTTCAACTCCCAGAGACCGAGAGGCGTGGGGAGGGGGCTGGAGTGTGATCAGTGGCGGCCTGTGGAGAGACCATCCTGGCTAGAGCTTGAGGGGTGGGAGAGAGACGGGGTTCTGCCCTCCCGGGGATCAGCCAACTGCCAGGGATGAAGGAAAGCCTTGGATCGGATCCCGACTGCCCTGCTGCTGATGGAGGGCTTCCTTAGGTGGCCTTGTTGAGCTGGGAGAGTCAAAGGGTTGGCCGACAGCCACCTCGTGACCGGGGGGGGGGGCCTTGGGGGGAGGCGGTGCTTGGGCCCCCCAGATGCCTGGTGTATCTGCTTGTGCCCGCTGGAAGGCCAGGCCGAGGCACCTTTGTGGCTCTCAAGGGGAGAAGCCCTGCTGGGGGGCCTCTCTGATCAGGGAACCAGAGTCACCTCCACGGATGGAGGGAGGGAAACCCAGAAGCCCCCAAGCTGGGGGCAGGGAAGGGGCTCCCTGGATGGAGAAGGCAGGATGGACGGCCAAAGAGCCTCCGGCCCATAACTGTGGGGCTGGCAGGGAGGGGCCTGGGCTTGGGGGAGGTGTCTGTGGCTCCCGTGGGGTGAGCAAGTGGGGGCATCTCAGCCTGCTCCCCTTTCCTGGGCCCATGGAGCCCTCCCTCCAGCCCCACAGCCTTGACTGGAGCAGCCCTTGCTGCGCTCCCCCCGAGCCCCCTGGTTGGTGTATCCTTCCTTGGCTCCAAAGCCTGCCCCCCTCCCTCCCCCCCCCCCCCCAAAAAAGAGGCCACAGTGTGCCTGCCAAGGAAGAGGCTGTGCAGCTGCAACGGCTCCCTTTCCTTGGCGCTTCCCACCCCCCCGCCCAGCAGGGGTTAACGCCCCCAGCAGCCAAGTAATTGGGAGTCAATCTGGGCCGTGTTCCTCATGGCACGCAGGGCATGAATTGAGAGCTGGGTGCCAAAGGCCAGGAGTGCCAGCTCTCAACAGGATCATGAAATCCGTGGAGCCTGCGGACAACGCAAAACATCTAAAGCTTCATCTAAAGGTCTCCGGAAAATTAACATCCAGGCTGCCTCTGAAGATGGAAGCCCCCCCCTCCCCCGAAGCTCCTTGGTTGGAGCATGGAGGAGCAGGAGACAGCGCGGTCCCTCCCCCCTTTGGCTGCGGTTCTCAGGAAGACAAAGCCGCCCCGGGACCCCCGAATGGTGCAAGGGGGTACCTTGGGTGCAAGGGAGCCTGCCTGCCCCCCTCAGAGAGCTGGTTGAAGGTCAGGGGGGCCCAGAGGGACCTGGGCCCCCACTCTCCCCCAAGGCCCCCAGCTGGCCTCTGGGCAAAGCCCCAGGGCCAAGGCAGATGACCGGGACGCAAGCCCCGATCCCCCCCACCAGCCGCAGCACCCAATGCGGCACCCCCACAGCTGGAATCACACCAGCAACCACCCCCAGCCCCCACCCCCACGAAACGGCCTTGGTTGCTCTGCACCTCATGGCTGGCTCTCACAGTTGCCCTGAGCCATAAACTCCAACTGGCCTGGTCGTCTAGCTGGGCACGGTGATGCTTTGTGGGAACGGCCCGGCCTGTGGGGGCTGCAGCTCGTCCCTCTCGGCTGAGGGGGGCAAATTCCACCCAGCAGTTTTTGTGGGGGCCCAGGCAGCTCCAAGCAGACTTTGCCAGGGTCTTCTTTCTCATGGCCCGCTTGGACTGCTGCAGCCCCTCCTGCCCCAGAACAAGCCCCATTTGGGGCCTGGTCTGGGACGGCCTTCTGGATTCCCACGTGGGCCAGTCTCTGCTGACTCATAGCTTTGGGGCCCACTGTGGAGGGGGCGGGAACGCCTGGATGGGTGTTGTGCTTCAGGTGCTGGCCTAAAACTAGCAGGCTCTGAATTCTAGACCTGCCTTGAGCACAAAGCTAGTCCCTCTCTCTCAGCCCCAGGAAGGCGGCAACGGCCAACCGTTTTCAAGCAACCTTGCCAGGAAAACTGCAGGGACAGACTGGAAGGTATGCACGGACGCACGCACGCACGCACAGTCTCCAGCTTTCATGCAGCTACGTTTCGTGCACATCTACTTTTGAAACACACAGAAAAAGAGCCTGTCCCTGAAGAGGCTTCGCACGCGTGCGCGCACCCCCCCCATCCCGATGCTTAGCCCCCAAAAAAACCTGGAGGGGGGGGCTGCGGGAAAGATGGTTGGCAGAGCCCACACTCTGTGCGCCTTGTCCCAATGCAGGCAGTGCGCAGACTGAGGGCTTTGGTTATAAAAGCGGTACTTCAGGATTGCACCGTCAGAAGCCACGGCAGGCAGGGCAGGCGGTGCGGTGCATGTCCAGAACCACCTGGGCGCCTCGGGGGGGTTCACCTGCAAAGGCTTCCAGCGTTCAAGCAGGGGAGGCCCCAGGGGAGCTGGTCAGCCACTCTGGGCAGGGTCCGCCGGCCACCGGGTGAAGAGGCCAGGGCCACGGCGTCCCTCCCCTCCACCCCCTGAGGCTGGGGGTGGCCCTGGGGCGGCTAGGAAGGGCTCCAGTTCCTGGTTCTCTGCCCGCAGCCTCTGGGCCCTACCCGGTGAGTTGGCCTCACCTGCTGCAGCGTCTAAGACTCCCCCTGCCCCCCCCCCCTGAATGAGGAAGAATTCACATTCATCCCCCCTGAAGTCTTTCTTGTTCCAGCTCATCCCGGCCCTCCCGTGGCCTTCGTTGTGCCTGTCAGGTCCGTAAGGATTCTTGCTGAGCGACCGATTGCACCACTGGATTTCCTCCAGGAAGACCCGCTACGCCCCCTCCGTGTAGCTCACCTGCAGATTAAGGCAACCTGAGTTTCTGGCCACTCTTGCGGAAGCGGGACCCGGTGGTCACTCGACCCCTCAGCTCCAGGCGGAGCCATGCGGGGGGGGGGGCGCTGGCAGCAGCTCGAAGGACACATCATCCCGCTTGCTGCCTCCATCTGCATTCTGATCGTGGGCTTTTGGTAGGGGACGGGTGGCACGTGAGAGGCAAAACACCTTCCAGGAAAAGCGAAGTGGTTGCCCTTGGGAGCGTCCTTACGATGGGCAGTAGCACACAATGGCCTTACAAAAAACGCAGGAACCAGGCGCCAAAGAATCCACTCTGGAAAGAGGCGGGGCAGGACCCGAGGCCTTGGGCCAGGTGGCTGCCTGTCCTGCTGTTTGCTTGTGGGGAGATTCCCCAGGCACGAAAGGCTCTGGACCAGATGGAAGAAGGCGACCCAGTGGTGTTTTCGACATCATCACTCGAGGAGATTGGCGTGGAAACCTAGAAGGCCCAAACAATCGAATTGAGCACTTCCTGATACAAAGGAGTCAGTGAAAGGAGACATCGGCCAGGAACACTTTGCAAGCTGATGAAGGGTTGAAGGCCAAGAGATTTAGGGCGGGAGGTCCTGTCATGCTTGCCTGGTGAAGAACGCAGACCCCAGGCCCAGGGGAGGGTCCCTGCAAAGCGAAGGGCAGGATGGGTCAAGTCAATGGCCAGACAGAAGTTGGGAGCCCAACAGGGGCTTGGGAGGAAAGGACCGGAGGCCACCCTGAAGATGTGCCTGATCCCAAGGCTGGGCGTTTGCTCCTCCGCACCTTCTGCAATGCCCGGCGATCTCTGGGGAGGAGAGCGATTCCAGACTCCTTACAGGGCTGTAGTGACCATGGAGGGCGGGGGGGGCGTCTTCCATGCATGTCTTTGGGCTCATATAACGCCCCCCCCCCCCCCAACAAGAGGCGTGTGTACAAGAGGTGCCTCTCAGGAAAGACAGGGGAAGTGAAGGCTGGAAACCTCCACACGCCCATCCCGAGAGCCCCAGGGAGGAGCACCCCTCTTGTGAGGAGCACCCCAGAACTTCCGCCCCCCTGGAAAAAGGGGGTGTGTCCCAGGAGAAGCTGATGTGCTGGACCTGGGGGCCCCAGCCTCTTTTCAACCCCTCCCCTCCAGCAGGGAGCACCACGGTAGGATACGCCAGCAGCTGTCCGTGACCGGGGGTGGGGCTCAGTGGGTCGCCACGTGCACCCTCATCCTGGGAAGTTCCAATGTGAGCAGGATGCAGCCTTCCAGGCTCCACGTCGCACCTGGGCAGAACTGAATGAGTTGTTGGGTTGTGAACAGCCCCAGACCAGGCGGTGCAGCCTGACCTGTCCAGATTCCCACAACGGCAGCTGTGGCTACTTTGCAAAGTTACCTTTGGTCCTGGCAAACCCAGGTGGGTGCAAAACGGCCGCTTGGTGTCACAGAAGAGATGAGCATCCCGATGCAGAGCTTCACGAAATACTCTCCAAATATCATTTATCAATTTAAATATTTAACTTAGATATCGATCTGATGTTTATCAAATATCAACAGCAGTTTTTGCCTGGGGTCCGGAGCGGGACTGCTGTGGGTGAACCGCAGAGGAGGTGGCAGGAATTAAAAAACCTCCGCCGGCCCCCCCAAAGAAATGGAGCTCCTGGAGGCAGCGGCTCAATTCTGCCACTGGGCCTGATCCTGGCGGTCCGGGCACCCGCAGAGCGCTCAGACCAGCCTCGCCCAGCCAGCAGGGGATGGGGCCCTGGTGGGCTTTCACCGGGGCGAAATGGGTGCCTGCAGTGACAATGCCCGACTTCCCGGCAGAGAGCCTCAGAAGCGCCCAAGAGCACCCCAGTTTCCCGAGCCCCCACTTGCCCCTCTGCCATCCAGTGCCCCGAGGGGACAGGGTGGCCCACGTGCTTCGTTGGGGAAGGAGGGGAAACCCGGCTCCCCTCTGGGTGGACGATGGGGCAGAGAGTTGCTCTTTAGCCCAGTGGGGTTTTCCAAGTGCCCCCCCCTCTCCCCGTTTGGTTACAGGAAACTCCAGCACACACACGCACGCGCACACACGCACCCGTGGTGGGCTGATCAGCTTGCCCTCCGCAGAGACCTCCGTGAGACACACGCTCCTGTTTCGTGCAACGGATTCGGATGCCAATTTTATTGGCGAGACTCGCTGTGCCAAGGGAGCCCCTTGTTCTTTGCAGGCCGCCCCCTTGCTCTGCTCGGGGCTCCCGCGTCCTTTTGGCCCCCAGGGCTGCTGCAGGAGGGTGCCCATCGAGGCCCCGCCTCCCTCAGGTGGGTTCTTCCCTGCCCCCGAGCTCAGCCCCCGGCTCCCCCTTCCCAGAGTCCTCCTCCTCCTCCTCAGGAGCCTCTTGGCCCAGGCGTCCCCTCCCCCAGGAGGCCGCCCTCTTTGGGGGCACTTCTGACCCGTCAAAGCGTCTCCAAGCAGCCGCCCCTCCCACCCGCAGGTGCTGCCAAAGGGCCGGCCAGCAAGGTGTGCCCAGCGCAGGTGGCTGCAGCCTACGCAGGCCCTGGACCTCGGCTTCTGGCCCACCAGCCTGGGCCACGAGGCCCCCGCGAGCCCAAAGAGGGCGCCCTCTCAGCCCAGGATGGGGGAGGGCCAGAAGCAGCCCTGCTGCCCCCCCCCCCCCCTCCCCCACCCCCCCCCCCCCTGCCAGCGATCCACCCCCCCCCCCAGCAGGTGCCCTCCCAGCTGGCCCAGGGGTGGCTCAGCACAGGGGGGCGTTCTCGGCCACCTCCTCCTCCTCCTCCTCCTCCACCTCCTCCTGGGAATCCAGCAGCAGCAAAAGCTCCAGGTCTGCAGCAGAGCCAGGCACCTCGGGGTGCTTGGTGCCCTTTGACCCTGCGTGGGAAGGGAGGGGTTAGCTGCCCTTCGAGGGCCCCCCGAAAGAGGGTCCCTCCGCCTCTCCCCTGCCCCCCCCCTTACCCCCGAGGGCCTTCAGGGCCACGTGCAGGGAGATGCCCAGCAGGCAAACGGCAAAGCCCAGCCAGTTCAGGACAGTGAGCTGGTCTCCCATCAGGCGAGCAGCCAGGAACAGCGTGAAGACTTCCTGGGGACAAGGCAGCGTGTCAACCCACAGCTGCCCAGGCTGGCCTGAGCCCCCGCCCCCCCCTTTCGCCAGAGGCAGCCGGGGGTGTGTGTGTGATCGGACAGGCTGGGTCCCACTGCCGGGGGTCCCCCTTACAGCCCCCCGAGGCACCCAGCTCCTCGAGCCCTTTTTTGCTTTCATGGGATCGAGGCTTCCGTGCAGCTCCCGGGCTTGGAGGGGGTGGGCCAGGCCTCCCCCTCCAGCCACAGAGGCACCTTCCGATGGTCGGGTGGGGGGAAGAAGGGAGCGCAGACAGCCGGCCTCTCCCCTTGAGGCCCCCCAGACCCGCTGAGGGGAGGAGAGGCCGGGAAAGAGCCCCCCCCCCCCGCTCCAATACCTTGAAGATGCCCGATATGGAGAAGGTGAGGCTGGAGGTCCTGGACACCAGGAGAAACTCGGAGAAGCCCAGCCCGAAGGCCAGCACCCCTCCCAGCGCCAACTTCCCCAGCAGCTCCAGCAGCAGCTGCTCCTCGTGGAAACGGAACAGCTTCTCGGAGGCAGACAAGGGCAGGCCTGGGGAAACAGGGAGGGCAGGAGGGGGGGGGGGGGGGTTGCAGGCCCCGCCCCTCCCTCGGCTCCTCCAGAGGCAAAGCCTGGGGGGTCGGGGGGGGGGGGGGGGGGGGGGGGCTTGCTTGCAGGCCCAGACCCTCCATCGGCTCATCCAGAGGCAAATCCTGGGGTTGGGGGGGGGGGGGGGGCAGGCAAGGCCTCCCGCAATACAGTCAGTCAGTCAGTCAGGAGGCCTTTCCTGCTGCTCGTTCCTGTGGGGGGCCCCAGGCTGCCCTGTCCGTCACGGCCTCCGCCCTTCCCTGGGCTCCCGCAGTAGCTGTGCAACCCCAGGAAATCCGGGCCCTAAGCCTCCGGCCAGGCGGTGGGACTTCTGGGACGTTGCCCAGGATCCCTCCCGAACACGCCCTACGCCGCCTCCTAACAGCTTCCTACTCAAGCAACTTGGGGTGGCAGCCTGAGGTCCTTGCTCTCCCCCACCCGCCACCCCCACCCCGGGGCAGGCTGCTGACCTTCAAACACGGCAAAAAGGGGGAAGAGGCTGAGGAACATGGCCGGCTGCAGGTGGAACATGGTGTCGATGGGGTTCTGGAGTCCTGCAAGGGAAGGGAAGGGCAGCAGCCGGTCAGGGAGGGGGAGGGAGGGAGGGAGGGAGCCCTCCTCACCCCAGCCCCCAGCCCCACACTTACCCAGCTCCTCCTTTTGCAGGAGGATCTGTGTCCGTGTCCAGCGCACGCCCCCCAGGAAGGAGGCGCCCAGCACCATGGCAAAGCCCTCGGCCTCAAACTGGGTGGACTTGTAGGTGAACAAGAAGAGGCCCCCAGCGATGAGCAGGACCACCAGCACCAGGGCGGCTCTCTGGCATAAGAGACGGAGGAGCAGCAACAGCAGCAGCGTCACCCCACGGCTGAGGGCAGAGGCCGGCAGGGCTGCTCCTCCCCCCTCAACCCCAAGGCTAGGGGGGGGGGAGGGGTGTCTCACCGGCTCCTCCAGCTTGAAGATCAGCGAGAAGAGGAGGATGAAGAGGACAGCCGAGGACTTGGTCATGGTGTAGCTGCCGGGCCGGGAGGGAGGGTGAGGGGCGCGGCTGGAGGCAGCCCGGCCTTCTCCCCCCCCCCCCCCCCCCCCCCCCCCCCCCCCCCCCCGG
>NW_020769490.1:163685-218705 GCF_900518735.1 Pseudonaja textilis | reverse complement strand
CCCCCCCCCCCCCCCGCCCCCAGCCAGCCTCCCCGGGGCCGCCCGGCACTCACAGGGAGACGGTGATGTAGAGGAAGCTCCAGTTGCTCAGCCCCACGTCCAGGGCGGTGGACAGCGCTGCGGGCGAGACGCCGTCAGGAGAGCCCCGCTGGGTCCCGGCGAGAGCGCCCAGCCCACCCGCCCCCGCCGCTCACCTGTGGGGCCCACCTGGCGCAGGTAGGCGGGCCAGGGCAAGAGGGCGCGCCCGGCGGCGGCGGCGGCGTGGGGAGGGCGGCGGCGGCGGGAGCAGCGCCTGGCCAGCCCCGAGAGCGCGAAGATGACCAGCAGGTGCAGCAGCGTCATGAACAGCGGGAAGGCGAAGCTCTGCGCGGAAGGGAGGCCACGCGGTGAGCCGGCGCCCGGCTGAGCCTCCCCCCCCCGAGCCCCGCCCCTCCCGCCGCCCCCACCTTCATGAGCCACTTGTTGTAGAAGGTGATGCCGATGGAGAAGCCGTAGTAGAGCAGCACCAGCCCCGCCGCCCGCGCCGCCGCCCGCGCCCCGGCCATAGCGCCGCGCGGAAGAGCCCCGGCCCCGGCCCCGCCCCCCCGGCCCACAGAGGCCGCGCGGCTAGAGCGCCCGCCCGCCCCCAGCGCCCCCTGCCGACCGCGGCGCAAAGAAGAGGCTGCAGCCCGGCTGGAGCGGGGAACGAGCTTTAATGCGGGGGGCGGGGGGGGAGGGAGAGCGCGCCAGGTCCAGCCGACGCCCCGCGACCGCGACGCCCCCGCCCCGCCCGTCCGTCCGGGGATCCCGCAGCGGGCGGTGGCTCAGGCGTAGTGGTAGACGAAGTCGTAGCTGCTGGGCTCCTTGGGGACGGGCGGGGGCTCCTCCGGGATCTGGACGTTCTCCAGGTCCAGCAGGCGCAGCTTCATCTCCATGCTGAGCAGCGTGTCCAGGTCGCTCTTGGTCAGCTCGCTCGCCATGTCCTTCCCCAGCAGGGCGTTGAGGCCGTCGATCCAGACGCAGAACTGGGGGCACCGGGAGCGCGGCTCAGGCTGGGCAGCCAGGGGAGCCCCGCGAAGACCCTCTGGCGGCTGCCCAGCCGGCGCCCGAGGATGCTCCGGAGGGGGCAAACCGCGGCCCGGGAAGTGGCCATCCGGGGGCAGGTGGGAGGGATCCGCCTCCTCTCCGCCTCGCTCAAGGAGCAACGGGGCTGCTCTAAGGGCGGCGGGGGGAGGGGTGGCTTTCGCTCCCTTAGTCTCGGCTGAACCCCAGGGAGGGAGGGGAGGGAGGGGGGGGTGAAAGGGCTGCCCTCTCCAGTCTTGGGCATTTCTGAAGGGAGGGGCAGCCGATGCCAGAACCAGGGGAGTCAGAGCTAGAGGGAAGGGCTCCCCTCCAGGATGCGGGGGGGGGGGGCTGCCCCAGAGCCATGGGCTCTCCTGGCTGGGTCGTCAGAGGGGCTGGGGGGCTCCTGACCAGAGCGAGCACTGAGGAGGAAGAGACTCCCGGGCAGGAAAAGCCCCCATTTGCACGGGGGCCGCTAAGCCTGCCCGCTTCAGGACCACCAAGCGGCTCCTGTCCCAGAGGCAGCTGTAAATCCACGGGAGGCTGCTGAGGCAGAAGGTTCCACCTTAGTTCAGCCTGGCGGGAGAAGCAGCCTCCCACCTCCTGCTTGTCAGCCAAAACCGGCGGGGCAGGGAAGGCCTTGGCTCTCCACACCCCACACTCGCCACCCTGAAAGCTGCAGAAAGCGCATTTCGCCCGCTTGCAGCTCCCACCCATCCTCTTGGCTGGCAGAACCACCCAGGAGTCTCCGGGCAGCCCCAACAGGGAAGGAAGCGCTCTGATTCTTACCCTCAGCAGGGGCGGACCGGATGGCCTCCAGAGCCCCCTCCAACTCTGGCCCTCTCAGCACAGCTCCCCCCCCCCCAAGGCCGCTCCCTTGGCCGGGGAAGGACACCTGAGGGCAGCCCTGGAGGGATCCCCCACCTGCCACCACCTGCTCACCTCGTATTTATTGGGTGCGATGAAGTTCAGGGCCTCGTCCGGCTCATAAAGGATGGAGAAAGCCAGTTCCAGGGCCTCCTTGGGGATGGGGAGAGAAGATGGGGGGGGGGAGTGAGGGGGAGGGGCGGCAGGCCTCTACCTCCCCCCCCCCCCCCCGGGGCAGGGCCTGGGGGGGGGGCCGGGGGCTCCCTGGGACGCCCCTACCTTGTTCTGCTTCAGCGCCCCCTTCTCCTTCATGTGCGGGCAGTCTTTCCCGGTGAGGACGGCCTTGATGTCTGCCACGGGGACTGAAGGAAGAGGGGCTGCAATCACGCCCGCCCCCCCCCCCCCCCCCCCCCCCCCCCCCCCCCCGCCAGCCTACTCTTCTCCTGCAGCGACTCCAGGGCCACCCCTCCCTGGGCGTTCTCCTCCAGGTCCCCGTAGTGGAGCGTCTTGTGATTCAGGGCCAGGCGGCAGTGCCAGAAGCGCTCTGCAAGGCAGGGGAACGGTCTCGGCAAGGGCCCCCCCCGAGAGAGAGAGAGAGAGGGCCCGCCCCCTCCGTTGCCCCAGGGGCCCCCGCTCACCTTGCCTCCTCCGGTTGCCCCCTTTGCGGAAGCTGCTCCCCTCGCAGAGGCGGTTCAGGCGCTGCTGCCTGATGAGCTCCAGGATCTCCGGCTGGATCTTCTCCCGCAGCTCCCTGGGGAAGGCCGCCCAGCAGGCACATCAGAGGGCTGGGGAGGGGGGGGAGTCCCCCGTGGCCCCCCTCCCCCTCCCCAGGCACTCACACGATGGGCGGGGACTGGAAGTCGTCCTGGCTCATCCGCTCCGACTGGCGCAGGCGGAGCACCTCCGAGTAGCCCAGGCTGCGCAGCTTCCCCTTGAACTGGTCCAGGGAGGGCGGCTTGGCGAGGAGAGCCCGGCTGATCTGCTCCCGCACCACCTGCATCACCTGGCGGGGGAGGAGGAGGAGGAGGAGGAGCAGGAGGAGGAGGGCAGTGGCATTGCGGGGCGGCAGAGGGAGGGGGCAGGGGCCAGGCTGGGCGGGGGGGGGCACGCAAACCCACCTTGTGGAAATCCTCGACTGTCGCCCGCATCTCCTTCCAGGTCCTGTTCAGCAGCTGGATGCAGATGGCGAAGAGCTCCTCCAGGGCCTGGTCGTGCGTGAAGAACATGGGGTGGTAGTCGTTCCGGCCCTCGTTGGCTGGGCAGAGGCAGAGAGGAAGGGGGCCGTCAGAGCGGCCGGGGAGGCCCCCTTTCCCCCAGGCTGAGCTTGAGCGTCTAGGGCAAGTATTCCCAGGCTGCCAGGAGGCCTCAGCAGAAAAGCACCAGGAAGGGCAGTTGGGGTACGCGAGAAGCGACACAAAAGTGTCGCAACGTCCCACAGGGGTTCTCACAGGCGCCTCCAGACGCGCATTATGAGGCTCTGGGTGGCAAAGCAGAGCTTTTACCTTTCTGACTGACCCTGGGGGAGTGAACTTCGCCGACCAAGGGCAGCTCAACCGCTGTCCTGGCCCAAACCGCACCCCGCCACCCTTGGGCTGCCACCAGTTGGGCACCCTGCGGGGCTCGGAGGAGGAGGAGGAGTGGGGGGAAGCTTGATGGCCCCGAGCAGCTCGGCCTCCACCGGATTCCACTTACGAAGTTCTCCAATCTGCAGGATCTCGCAGAGCGCCTTGGTGAGCTCGATGGCGCTGCGGCCAAAGGGGCAGGCGTGTTTGTCCTCTGGGCTGCTGTTCTCCAGGACGATCTGTGGCGGGAAGAGAGGCCCAGAGTGAGTGAGCGGGGGGCAGGGGGGGGGCTGCTGCCTGCGCAGCTCCTCCCCTGGGGGCAGCTGGGCCCCTTACTCGGATGTAGGCATCCTGGTGGTGTTGGGCCAGGTAGATCATGTTGTCCAAGGCCAGCATGCCGGGCGGGGTCTGGAGGAAGTCCAGGGCAGGATTGACGGGGTTCTGCGGGAACAAATCGGTCTCTCTTGGCCCCTGGCCTGGAAGCGCAGCCGGCCAGCCCTCTCCTCCAGCCCCGCTCCCAGCCCCACCCACCGTGAAGCCCAGCAGCTTGTAGTCCCTGGTGTAAACGGCCTTGCGCTTCTCTGCTCCGCCACCAGGGGTGCTGCCGCTCTCAGCCTCCGCCTCAAAGGCGACCCTGCGCAGCTCGAAGAGGACGTCCCGCTGGGCCTGCTTGGGATGGGGGGGGGGCGATGAGCCTGGGCGGCGACGGCGGCAGCCGCCAAACCCCTGCCCCGAAGGCCACACGGGGCTGCCCTGCCCACCACCTGGTCGCTGGGGTCCATTTTTGTCATCATCCGCTCCTCCCGGAGGTTGAGAGTCAAGACCTGCAGCACGTACAGCTGGTGGGCCATCTCGGTCTTGATGGGGCGGTTTCCTCGGATGACGTGCTGGGGGGGAGGGGAGGGGAGGGAGGAGAGCGTGAAGGCGGTGAGCAGGAGCAGCCCCCACCGCCGCGCAGTGCTCGACCGGCGCGGGGCAGGGGGTTCCTCGCAGGGCTGTCTGGCCTGAGCGAAGGGAAAGCCGATGGGGGCAGCACTGACCCCAAGCCTTACCGTCAGGATGGCCAAACGCAGCTGCTTCTGGGCGGAGGCATCGGCCATCTCCTGCCAGGAAGGTAAGAGGGGAAGTGGGGGTGGGAGGGAGGGAGGTGGAAGGGCCGCCTTCCGGACCTCCCCCCACCTGCGCTGCTCCCCCGCCCACCAGGGAAGCAAAGACCCCTGTGGCCCCCCTGCTCCTCACTGCACCCCAACCCCCTCAAGGAGGAGACCCGGACCCGGCCGGGCCTCCCTTCCCGGGACTCACGGTGCAGGGCAGGTCTAGCGGGCTAGCAAGATGGTCCTGGGGGCGGAAAGCAGAGACAGGCACAAAAGGAGCAGATGACGGAATCAGCGGGCGGGGGGGAGGTGGGGGCACACAGCCTTTCACAGGAGACGGAGGGAGGGGGTGCAAGCACAGACGCCCAGGGCCAGCCCTGCCCCCCGGTCCCTGCCAGGCCGGCCACCTACCTGCCTCTTGTCCTCGGGAGCCTTCAGGAAGAGGGCGTTGATCAGGGCTACGGCGTACGTCTGGATCTCCTGGTTGGAGCTGCCGGGAGAGCCAGAGGGAGAAGGCGTCCAGCTCCTCCTGCCCTGCCGGGGGGTGGGGGTGGGGAGGGGGTGCGGGGCAGGCCGGGAGGAGCCCCCAGCCCTGGGACACTCACACTTGGAGGTGGGAGAGGAGCTGCCCCACCGTGACCTCCTCCGCGACCTTCGGATAGAGCGCCTGGCTGTTCAGTACCAGGCTCTCCAGGATGGCCAGGGAGCGCTGCAGGATGGAGACGTCCACCCTCGGCTGGCTCACGTACCCCGCGATCTGCCGGCAGAGCAAACCCCCCGTCAGCCCCAGCCCGGTTCCCCAGGACGGCCCCAGTCCCACCCCAGCGGACCTGCTTGATGAAGCCGACAGAGACCGTGTCCCAGGAGACGAGGCCGTGGTCCATGAGCTCCAGGAAGGCAGTCAGGGTGAAGGCCAGCATCTCGCCACAGCTGCAGGGGAAGGCACCAACCGCCCCGTCTGCTGCTTGGCCCTCTCCCAGCGGCCCCCTCGGCTCTTCTCCCACCCTGCAGCCTGGGGGCTCCGGAGGAGACGGGCCCTGGCCCAGGCTGCCGAGTCCAGCCAGGGAAGCCCCGGGGTCACCCTCCACGGCCACTAGGGGGCTCCCTTTTCCTGGGACGAGCCATCCTTCCCCAACAGGCGGCCTCCTCTGGGCTCCTCCTGGCATCCCCTAGAGAGCCAGCCGCCCCTCCCCAGCAGGGAGGCCTGGGAGCAACCAGAGGCCCAATCCTCTGCTGGAAGGGGAGCCTCTGGGCGGGAGGGTGCGGGAGCCTTGGGGGGGGGGGGGGGGGGAGAGAGAAGAGCAGCCGGGCGCTTACTGAGGGAGGAGCTTGGAGCTGCCCTCCACCAGCCGGGTGAGCACCGCGATGCCGTCCATGTTGATGAACTCGGTGGCGAACGTGACGTCGGCCGAGAGCTTGGCCAGTTCCTTCATGGCCTCTAGGCGGCCCTCCAAGGGGGAGGACTGGGTCCGATCCATCAGTTGGCGGGCAGCCCTGGACTGAAGAGGAGGCATCGGGAGCCCCTCCCCATCTCGCTCGGGAGGCAGGGAGCCAGAGCAGGCCCTCCCCACTGCCCCTGGCGAGGGGGGGGGGAGGAAAGAGAGCCCCACCCCCACCCCAAGCTGCATCCAGAAGGGCCAGCAGCAGCCACCCAAACCTACTGGGGAAACCGCCAACTGGAGGATGGTGCCATTCTTGATGTCGCCACGAGTCTGCAGTGCACAAAAACAAAGCTGCTTAACACTGGGGTGTGCGTGTGTGTGTGTGTGTGTTGGACTCTAGGACCGCAAAGGTGGGGGGCGCCTACCTGTTCTGTTATGTAGAGCTGGGCTCCGTCAGCATAGCGCAGGGTGTGGCATTCAGGGTTAGGCAGGGACCACCTGCAAGGGGGCCGCGACAGGAAAGGCGCTTGAGCCTCCCCGCCTGGGCGGTCCTTCACCTGGGAGGGAGCCCCAGGCAGGTGGGGGGGGGGAGGAGGCTGAACTGGCTGGCTGGCTGGCACACTCACCCGTCACAGACTTCCTTGATGATGGAGACCAGGGGCCGCTTCTGCGAAGGGCGAGAATCGTGAACTAGGTGGCTTCCCTGGACCAAGCTCCCCGTTGGGGCTCCCTGTCCAGGCCCCACTCCTGCCAATACTTGGGCAGCCTTCACTCAAGGCCTGCCCGCTCTCTCACCTGGTCAAATTCCAGCAACTGGGCATTGGCGCCAGGCCACTCCACAGCCACCTTGACAATGTCCGGCGGGGGCGGCATCTCTCGAGAGGGAGAGAGCCAGCTCTCTCGCTAGCAGCAGAGACCGTCCCTCAAACCTGCCATGGCAGAAAAGGGTTGGCAGGCAGGCTGCTTTTCCACCGCAGGAGCCCCCGGCCCAAACCGCCAGGGCCCTTCCTTGGCCAGCCCCAGCCCAGGGGTGGGGGATGGGGGCCTGGGCTGGTTGCACACCTGTTCTCTGGGCCCCACCCGGCACTTGCAGCGGCTTCCTACATACAGCTGAAGCAATGGGACTGCAGGCACCTCAAGGGAGCACATCGTCGAATGGAGGGTGGGGGGCATTGGCTAGGATACCTTCTGACCAGCTGGGTCCCCTCAGGAAACTCTCCGCTCGAGAAGAAGGCGGGGGGGGGGGGGGGAGGGCGCGGGCGAGGACCCGGGCCCCGGGGGGACTGGGGGGCGGGGGGGGAATGGCAGCATCCGGAATTCAGGGGGTGACTAAAGCCAAGAGCCGCCATTCCGGGGCCTCAGAAGTGGAACAAGCGGAGAATCCCACCCCCACTCAGGGGATCTGCAAGCGCAGCCAGAAACCACCCGTGGATGGGGAGGGGAGGCGTAACAAACCCAGGGAAAGTCTCGCAAACCCTCTTCGGATGGGCTTCCCTCAAGTGGCCTGAAATAATTTCTTCCGCTCTGCAGCAGGACTCCAAAACTGAAGCTCCATTTGGACTTCAGCCTCACTGCGCGTCGGGCAACACAGACGCTGTTGCAGAGCCCTGCCCTTCACACTTCTGCCAGTCTTCCCCTTCTGGTTTGGGGGGGGAGGGGGTGTTGGAGGCGCAAGCAGCAAAGCGCAGGCCTGGCTTCCACGTTTCTTTGCACCTGCCTGGGTCTTCTTCCCTCAAAGTCCTTCCAGACACTGACTGTTTACCTGCTGGGTTTTGCAGTATTTATCCGTTGCATCGTGCAAACATCAATATGGCCTCACTCCATTGGCCGCTGCTTCTTTTTGTCACTCAAATGCCCTTACTTTCCGCCTGCCTCCCAGCAGGAAGTTGGATCGACCAATCAGCAGGCAAGGTGCGCATCTCCACGTACGGCATCATTGAGGCCTGGGAGGCATGCGCACGGTTGGCCCGCGTTCGGCCTGTGCTTCCCCATCAACCCCTTCGCAGGGCAGGTATGCCTGGATGCTGTGCACAAGTCTAAATCAAGCTGAAGCTCATCTGGGCTAATCTGCCCCGCTGCCCTCCCCCCCCCCCAAGAAAAAGGGCTGGAGAGAAGACTTCCTCCTCCTCCTCCTCCTCCGACCCACTTCCAGAACTGGCAGGACAGCTCATGCCTCCCAGCGATGATGGGCCGAATGTCAGCAGTTTGTCGGCTCCTCAGGGGGAAGGGGCCCCAGATGGCACACGGGCATTTTGAAACACCCCTTTGGAGCCAGCAGCACCAACTCTCCACTAAATAAATAGGGGGCATTTTTGCTGGAAGCCCCAGTGGAGGCGTTGATGAGAACTCAGCGGTGTGTTATGGGACAGGTGAACGTCAACCCATCTTAAATCTAAGATTTACCAGACAACCAACTGCCGGGTTGCACTGTAATGGCACTGAATGCTGGGCAGCAACAACGGCGACCGAAAGCTCTCTCCATGCCACAAATATGCGAAGGCTCCATTGGATACGGAGCACCTATCTCCCTTCTCGACCGCATCACAAATGACACCACCCGACAACATTTTGGTGTGAGAAAAGGCCAACTCTGCTGATATGGACGTGTCCAGAGAGGAGCACCTTCCACCGTGGCCAAGACTGCCTACCAACTAGAAGACGATGGCTGCCGACCTCGCAGGCGTCCAAAACAGAGATGGCAAGACAACTTCAGCAGAGACCCGCAAGCCGTAGGCCTGCGCCCTGAAGACCCAGATGACCATGCAGAGGCGCTCAATGACCCCAAAAGCGGACGCTGCACCTGCGGGATACGCTAGGAAGAGGATTGCTGGAAGCCCCAATAGAGGAGACGAGGCGGAGGGAAGCAACGCACAGGAAGCAGGCAGAAGGATTAGCATCTTGCTCTTCGTTACTATGAAATCACATTTCCCTACTCCAAAACACTTTTGACCCCCATGATAAAAAGCAATAAAATCAGCAGGTCACCAGAAATGCCTGAATGGCAGACGCCGCAGAGCAATTTGGGCTCCTATTCAAGAACATTAGACAACGGCTAAGTCCGCAGAACACAATGAACCAGGACCTAATCAAATGAGCTACCGAAGGGGCGACAGAGGGAAGAGCGCTGGGTTATGCAGCTGCACTTCCTAGGCATGAAATTGATTGGATAAAGTCCAAATCCAGCCAAGGACAGGAGCCGTTCCCATTTCACACGCTTAGCCTATCGGATCCCTTGAGGCTGGAAACAGAAGAAGGGGCAGCAAAGAAGGGCGGCGGCGGCGGCAGCAGCAGCCGCCGCCAGGTCCTGCAGGGATGAGAACAGCCACGTCGGGCCCAAGGGCCTCTTCTCACCAGGCGCTGGGAAAGTGCCCACTGGGCTCAGCTGCTTGGAGGTGTTTTAGCCGAAAGGGAAACGCTTTTTCGGGGCAGGGAGCATCTGGACAGGCTGGGGAGAAGTCAGGACCAAGACTTTCCCGTGCCTTTCCTCAGCTCCTGACATCAAAAGGAGAGCAAGGGTAGCTCTTCAGTGGAGAAGATCCTCCTCCTCTTTCAGGCGGAGAGCATCCCTCCCACAAGACAGACAACGCCAGCTCCATTTCTAGGAAACGTTCTGCACCCCTAAACTATGAGGATTTCATCCGCTCTCCGGGGGGGGGGGGGTTGTTTAAAAAAAGAATTTGTGTGTTCTGTTGATTGCAACTTAGTAACTTACGACTATGAAGGTACAAACAGAACAAAGCTTGAGAAGGAAAAAAGAAATGCACCCAAATGGATAGGACAACAGAAGAACAACCAAGTGTCAACACCCAGAGGGACCTGCGGTGGAATTGGGTGGCTGGAGGGGAACGCTGGGGAGGGGGGAGCCCCACCCCAAGAGAAATAGAGCAGGAGGGGCAGGAGGAGGAGGAGGAGGAGGAGGTTACCTACCTAGAGCAGCGGTCGCCAACCGGTGGGCCACGGCCCACTGGTGGGTCTTGAGAAAATTTTGGTGGGCCGCAGAGAAATCTCACCCCAAGAGTACCCCCCCCCCGCCAAAAGCAATTAATCCAGGCTGTGCAGAAACACAAGGCTACGCTGCCCACATGGCCCCCGGGAACCCTCCCCGCCCACTCCCTCCTTACCCAGCAAACTTGCCTGCTAAAAATGCTATTTTTCCTTTTTCCGACCATCATCTGTTCTGCTGTGCCAGGAGATTTAGATTAGCTAGGAAGCAGGAAATGGTTGGATTTCTTGCTTTCTAGCTAGTCTTTAGATCTTCGGCTCTGCTTCCCTTAGGACTGAAGGTTTGCTTGCAAGCAAATTCAGTAGACTCACGGCAAGCAAAATTGAGAGACTGAGCTAGCCGATGGCAGACAGATAGATCACTGAATGATTCTGTGAGCAACTCAATCTGCCTGCTTTGCCTGATTTTGGGTAAAAATGGCTTTTTTATATAAAAAATTCAATATTTACATACACGGTGTGTTGTGAGTTAATTTTGTGAGTTTGCTTGCTGGCAAATTTTATGTGACAGACTGAGCTAGCCGATGGCAGATAGATAGATCTCTGAATGAATCTGTGAGCAACTCAATCTGCCTGCCTGCTTTGCCTGATTTTGGGTAAAAGTTGCTCTTTTTTAATAAAAAAAATCAATATTTATATAAATATTTATAACATTTACATACAAGCCATACCCAGCCAGTCACATGACCGAGCCACACCCACAAATTTGGCCACACCCCCAGAACCGGTTAGTGGTCCCTGGGATCTAAATTATGAGTTTGGTGGTCCCTGAGGTCCAAAGGTTGGCGACCCCCGGACTAGAGGGAGCCGGGAGAGAGAGGTCAGGAGGAGCTGCAGCTCAACCGGAGCAGCCGGCCAGGAATGCCGGGAGGAGCGGCCCGGGCTTGCTCAGGGCCCTCCGGACTGGGTGGGGGGTCTGCCCGCGGCTTTCGGGAATATGAGGCCGCAAGGGGGAACCGGCGACGCCGCCTTCTCCCTGGAGCCCCCGCGACCCCCGGGGTGCAGCTGCAGCGGGAGAGGCTCCCCCCGTGCCCCCTCCGCAGGGACAGCCTCCCTCCTCCCCAAGACCCCGAGGGATCCCCTGGCTGGACCCCTCCTCCCCCCGCGGGGGGGAGGGGAGGGAGGAGTCCGTTCTCCGGGCCTGGCGCGGCGCCCTCTCCCGCCGCGGCCGCCGGGCCTCCGTTCCCCACCGGCGCCTTTGAGCCGAGGCCGTCCGGACAGCGCGGCCCAGTTCGCCTCCCCTCCGGCGGTCCGGGGGCTGAAGCCAGGCGGGGCGCCAACCCGCGCGGCCTCCGCGGAAACCCTGACCGCGTCCTCACCTGCCCGGAACGCCGCCCGGGGGGGAAGGGGGGGGCTGGGCGGGGGGCGGCGATGCCTCTCCCGCCGCTCTGGGCTCGGCGCTCCTCCCGGGCTCGGCTCCGCCCGCTCCGCGACTCCCCGTCGACCTTCCGCCCTCTCGGTCCTGCCTCTCCCGCGGATTGGAAGAGGGCCCCCCAGCGCCTTCTCCCATTGGTGGATCGGCAAGGCCGTCGCCGAAGAGCCGGCTGTCATGGAAACCGCGGCGTCGCTCCGGCCCGGCGGCCGCCGCGGGGAGAGAGGTCTTCGGGACCGGAAGTTGTGCTTCCTTCCGGTTCCGGCGGAAGCGGGCGAGCGTTGGCGGTTCGCGAGGCGGCGGGAAGCGCGGTGGTGGAGAAAGGAGACGCGACGCCGCCACCATGGTGAGGCCGGGCCCGGCGGGGCCCCCGGTGTGTGGGGGGAAGGGGGGCAAACCGGGCCGCCTCCCCCTCGGCCGCCCGCTGACCGCCCCTCCTTCTCCCCGCAGACGGTGGGCAAGAGCAGCAAGATGCTGCAGCACATCGACTACCGCATGCGGTGCATCCTGCAGGACGGGCGCGTCTTCATCGGCACCTTCAAGGCCTTCGACAAGCACATGAACCTCATCCTGTGCGACTGCGACGAGTTCCGCAAGATCAAGTGAGCGCCGCCGCCGCCGCCGGAGGGGGGGGGGAGGGGCTGTGGGGGAGGCCGTCCGTCCATCGGCGCCGACCTGCCGCCCTTTTTCCTGCCAGGCCCAAGAACTCCAAGCAGCCCGAGCGGGAGGAGAAGCGCGTGCTGGGCCTGGTGCTGCTCCGCGGCGAGAACCTGGTCTCCATGACCGTGGAGGGGCCGCCCCCCAAGGACGTAAGCCGGCGGGGGTGGGAGGTGGCGGGTCTCCGAGCTCCTCACAGGAGCCCTGCGGGGGCTTCAAGCTGGCCTTCCTTCGGGCGCTGGGAGGGCGGGGGGCTGACTTGAATGGGCCCCAGTGGTTGAGAGGTGGAGGTGAAAACCTCTCCGGGAGGAGCGGCCGAGCGGCTGTGCCGAGAGAGTCCCGTGGGTTTTGGGCCCCAAGCGCCTTGCGAAGGATGCTGCCAGGTGACTCTTTGGCCCTTTTCTTCCAGACCGGCATTGCTCGCGTGCCACTGGCTGGGGCAGCAGGAGGACCCGGTGTCGGCAGAGCGGCTGGGCGAGGCGTCCCAGCTGGGGCTCCCATGCCTCAAGCGCCTGCAGGTTTGGCCGGCCCTGTGCGTGGGGTTGGTGGACCATCCCAACAGGTGAGCTCAACTCGGGCACAGGGCGCTGCTTTGGAACCTTGCCACCTCCTCTCCTGGCGGACGTGGGCAGAGATGAGTCTCTGAGCTGCCTTTTCATTACAGGTAATGACGCCTCAGAGCCGAGGGACAGTTGCTGCCGCCGCCGCCGCTGCCACTGCCAGTATAGCGGGAGCCCCGACTCAATACGCACCAGGCCGTGGAGGCCCTCCCCCTCCCATGGGAAGAGGCACTCCCCCTCCAGGTGAGTTTTGACTAAGCCACCCCCCTCCCCTCCACCCCCTTTTTGGTACCAGAGCCGACAGGACCTGTGATGAATGGTAGTGTCTGAGCATTGCTGTGAGGAGCCATTGTCAAAGCAGGATTACTCTGAGGTCTCTGGCGGGCTAGGAGGCAGAAGGGAAGGGACTGCCGCTTGCTGACGTTTCTGCTTTTCTGCTCCAGGAATGATGGGGCCCCCTCCTGGCATGAGACCACCCATGGGCCCCCCTATGGGGATGCCACCAGGCCGCGGCTCACCAATGGGGATGCCGCCACCGGGAATGAGGCCGCCACCTCCTGGCATGAGAGGTTAGTTGTCTTCTGGTGGAGAATTCTGAATTCTGAGATAAGCTGCCAAAGCTGTCTTGTTCTTCGACTCGATCAGAGAGGCCGTTGCAATAGCCAGGGTGAAAACAAACGGCTCAGTAGTGCCACGGTGTTCTTACGGCTGCGGGTAATTGTGACTCTTGTTTCCAGGTCCCCCCCCTCCTGGCATGCGCCCGCCCAGGCCTTGACACCCAGTGGAACTCACGGGGGGCCAATCTTCTTGATCACAAGATGGCAGGAGCAGGACTGGCTGTGTACGTACGTGGTGTTTTTTGATGTCGTGTTACCCTTTCCAATAAAGCGTTTGCTATTTCTTCTTGTGGTGTCACTGTAAGGCGTGTTTGGGAAAAGAACCTGTGGACAGTGTTTTGGGACTGAAGCTTGTTCGCCTCTGACTGGGTGGTGGAGAATTGGAAAAAGCTGAAGAAGCTTCTGGGGTGAGAAGTGAAACGTCTATAAGGAGAAATCAAGGAAGTCCAGTTGCCTCTTGAAAAAAGAACTTTTGGGACAAACAACCGCGGCCTGGATGACTGAGAATCTCCTTAGACATTTTGGGACTGAATATTTTTGGATACCTTGGCTGCCTGAGGCCCACCCCCAAGATGAAGGCCTGGCTTCCATGGCACTTGCCTGAAGTAATACAGGGCCTCCTCTTTGAGAGGGGTGTGTGTGTGTGTTTATTTATTTAATTTATATTGCTGCCTATTCGCTCTTGGCGACTGGGGGCGGCTTACACAATGTAAAGCCATATTTAAAACAAAACGAAAAATGAAAAATAAAAACTAATCAAAAGAATCAAATTAATAAAGTACAATAGAACAAGATCTGGAAAAAAATGTAAAAAAATCACCTCCCTCCTCCTGCCCCGATGACAGCAGATCATAATTGCCATTTGATGGGCTCCATCCCGCTCTGGGTTCCCCAGGTCTGCTGGCAAAACCAGGTCTTCAGTGCCTTCCAAAAGAGTGCTAGAGTGGGGCCGTTCTAATCTCGGGGGTGGGGATGATATTCCAGAGAGAGGGCGCCACCACGGAGAGGGCCCTTCATCTGGGTCCCACTGGGTGTATCTTCTTCAGGGGTGGGACCCGCAACATTCCCTGCCTCCTTGCTCTGATGGGTCGGGTAGATGTGACTGGCAAGAGAGGGTCCCTCAGATCACCTGGTCTCAGGACATGGAGGGCTTTAAAGGTGACCACCAGCACCTTGAATTGCACCCGGAAGCAAATCGGCAGCCAATGCAGCTCCCGCAGGAGGGGTGAAACGTGCACACCAGGGTCTGCACAGGCCCTCCTGGCCACGATTGCCACCTGCTCTTCGAACAGGAGTCGTGAGTTCAGGAAAGCCCCCAGATTATGCACAGGGTCTGTTTGGGGTAGTGCCACCCCATCCAAGACTAAAGATGGTAATTCTCCCTGAGCCAACGAACCTCAAACCCGGAGCCACTCAAGTCGTGTAAGGGTTTAGTTTCAACCCGGTGCTCCCCGTCCAGCCCCTAACAGCCTCCAGGCGCTGCGAGAGGGAGGACGCGGCAACACTTAACTCACCACGGGCCGAGACCTACAGCTGAGTCCCATCAGCATGTTGGTGATGCCTCAGTCCATGGTGACAGACGGTCTCACCCAGCGGCTTCATATAAACGTGGAACAGGCATGGAGAGCATAGCGAGCCCTGCGGAACCCCGTAAAGCAGTGGGTGAGGGCTGGATCTCCCCCCTCCTATCAACACTGACAGAGCGGCCGCAGAGGAAGTGAACCAAGACAGCGCAAGGCCTCCCACTCCCATCCCCGAAGGTGCCCCAGGAGACCCCCGTGGTCAATGGTATCGAAAGCTGGGAGGTCAAGTAGAGCAAGGATGGATGCACGACTGCCATCCCGCTCCCGCCAGAGATCATCCAAAGGTGCGACCAATGCTGTTTCTGTCCCAAATCCAGGCCTGAATCCTGACTGGTATAGGGGTTGAGACAATCCGTTCCATCCAGAAACCTCTGGAGCTGCTGCGCGGCCACCTCAACAACCTTCCCCCAAAAGGGATGATTGGAGGAGACAGGTCAGAAATTATCCAACCGGGTGAGTCCAGTGATGGCTTCTTAAGAAGAGGGCAGACCACAGCCTCCCTAAAGTATTGGGGCACCGTCCCCTCCTATAGGGAAGCATTAACCACTGCCAGAGTCCACCCGCCTGTCACCTGGGAAGCTTTCACAAACCAGGAGGGACAAACCAGGAGTCTTAAACACGGGTGTTTGTGCGCATACTCCCTAGGATCCTGCCCACTTCCTCAGGAGCAACAGGGTCAAACCGTTCCCAGATAACAGGGCAAGAACCTGCCTCACAAGCTTCAGCAAGCACACCGGCATTTAACTGGGAACGAAGTCGAGCGATTTTGTCTTCCAGAAAACCCACAAATTCCTCAGTGCGACCCTTCAGGTGGACCTCAATCTCCTCTAGGAGGCGGTGGCTCACCTTAAAGAGGGTCGCTGGGCGATTATCTGCAGACACAATGAGCGTGGAGAAAGATTCACATTTCACCTCAGGAATCACCCCAAGGCAGGCCTTAGTAGCCGCTCTCACCCATGTTTGATCAAGTTCATCTCCAGTCTTCCGCCAGCGGTGCTCCAGATGTTATGGGTTTCATCCCTCAGTTCCTCTTTATACCAGGGGGCACCGAGAGGTCTATGGGTGAGGCGGTCGCAAGGGTGCAATCCTATCCACAGCCTCAGTCACCTCCCTATTCCAAACCGTCAGCTGGACTGCGTAACAGACCTGCAGTTATAACCCCCAACCTTTGAGCTACCAGGGACCAGTTCTATGGATGAAGGTTTTTCTGCAGACTGGAGTGGTTTTGGCAGGCTGCCTGCATCCCACGGATGGGGCTTCCTTTGTTTGCACAACCCAGTTGCTGGCATGCCACGAACTGAGGGATGGGGAACCTGGCCTAGATGATCTCCAAGGTTCCTTCCAACTCCTGTTAAAGAGGCTAGGAGAAAGGGTCTTTGCCTCCATGTGCTGGCAAACATGGGCCTGTTCACCACATTAAGTGAAATCAACACTATTTGGCTCTCAATTCCATCACCCATGGTATGCTAGCAGTGTGGGGGCTCTGCTGGTTCAGAACATTTGGAAGTCATAACTGAATGGATCAGGCACATATTCCACTTTAACAGCAACAAAACTGTAAATTAACAAACTCTACATGACGGTTATGTCATATTTTCCATCTGTCTTTTGAAAAAGTGATAGGTGCAGAAATACCTGAGCTTGAGAGAGAGAGAAGTGAGCCTGGGGTGGATGACTGCCAGTCTCAGGCCAAGCAGTGTCAAAACTCTCAGGGTTGAAATTAGGGGGTCCTTGGTGCTCTCTGTTCTTGGTGGCTTTCTTGTGAATGTTTCGTGACCCAACTAGGCATCGTCTTCACTGAACATGGAAATGACTGCAAGAAAACCAAGCCCAGAGAGCTCCATGGTGTCAACACAAGCAGAATTTTCATGGTATGGAAACCCCACAAAATCTGTCAGGGCTCTCCCTCCACAGTTCTCCATATGGGTACAACCACAGGTACGGCTAGGCTTTCACCAGGGTAATTCTGGATGTTACCTTGGTGCTTATAGTTAGGAAGTGAACAAAGCCTTGGCTGAAGCTCTGATCCTTAAATCAGACCATTTATGGTGGAAGAACTTAAGATTTATTTACAGCTCAGCTGTTAGGAATATGAGTCACCTAAAAGCTATTTGGGTTAGAAATATATAAACCAGGATAAACATTTTAAAACTCTTATCTTTAAGAAAATGCAAAACTGTAATTGGGTGTGGTTTCTCAAACAGCCATAAGATGGAGCCAGAAACCTGGGTTGTTTAGTCTTAGTCTCAGAAGAGAGTGAATCTGTTTCCTTCTGTTGGAAAGTATTGCGGTTCCTCCATTTTTCTTAATTGACTGATATTCCTGGATTTGATGTCTGTTACTGAACTGTTTTTTGATGCTGGACTTTGATATTTGGATTATCCCTGGACTAAAAACTGACTGATCTTACCTGTGACTTTGGACTTTGCTTAAACCTTTATTGAAAGTAAAACCCTACATTTACTGTACAGCGTATCTGTGTTCTGTGTTTTAGTCAAACGCTACTCTCTATACATCTCCCTGTATGCGCTCATTCTCCTAACGGGGAATTACCTCAACATCAGCCTTTAGGTTTTGTCATAGGAATAGAATCCCAGTGCAGCGCACTAGCCCTGATACTTCCTGGGCCAACAATGCCCAGCGCACAATCCTCCTCCAGGTGTTCCACTGCACAATCCACACTGGCTAGAGCTCTTGGCAGTGGGACACATTCCCCATAAACCCTGGGAAATTAAATTGAGCCGAACCCGCCCCTTCCGCTGATCAAATTCCTCAGGAACCTATGTTGCTTTGCTGCTGCAAAAGCCACAGCATTTAATAAGCAACCTACATCAGTCACTAAACATTCCACAATTAAGTGTGGATTTATCCTTCCAGTTAACAATGTTTTGGAGTGCTGCCATAGTTGGAAACTTCACGATTCTTGATCAATTCCAAATACTGAAGAAATAGCCAAGGCCGCTGGCATCTTCGGCTTGCCATAAAACCAGGTGAAGAGTCCTGTGGATTTCACCCCAACCTTTGGCATGTCAGTAAACATTCCAGCCAACCGACAGGGACAGCTGATTGCCTGCTTCTGTGTCGCAGGGGCTTGTGGGGCTACGCCGGGTCCTCTGGCTGGGCAGTGGGCAAGAGGAGGCAATGGCTGGGGGCAGGGAGGAGGAGAGACAGAGACACCTCTGCCCAAAGTGGCAGCTCTAGTAATGAAAGCAGCTCCATCCCAACCACAGCCTTGATGCTGGGGGTGCAAGGAGTGTGAACGCCCAAAGTGCCGGCTGCTCCATTAAGGCAGGAAGGACCTCAGGAATCCCCAACAACTGGTCGTTGGAGGGTCTCCAGTTTGTTGGTAGCCGCAGACCACAGTCGGGCACAACGGCCCGGCTCCAACGCCAGGACCCAGAGCATTTCTAAGCTTCCCCCTGCTGATTTCAGCAGAGTACCTCAGAGTTACTACTAGGAAGAGCGACCTGTTAGCGAGTAAAGTTTGAGCCTTTGAGTCCTTGGAATTTTCAGGCCAATGTCAGAGCTTCCTTTAATAGCTGTTAGGTAAAGATCACACACACCCCTTGGGCTCCCTAGCTAGGCAGGCCTTGGGTCAACGACATAGTTGGTTTATTTGGTCTCAAGGTCTTCCTTCCTAGGAAGCTTCAGAGGCGCCCGAGGGAGCCCCCTCTGACCAGGTCCAGGTCTTCAGCCAAGTCCTAAAGCAGCCAGGTGGCTTTTCTGGGCACGGCTCCTTTCCAACTGCTAGGCTCCTGCAAGGGGAGCGAATGTGGAGGGGTCCCGAATTCCACAAGGGCCGCTGCGCAGAGGCCTCTGCAGCCCGGCTCACAGGGGCGCTCACTTCCGCCGGTACCTGCGTAAAGAGCAAGCAAGATCTCAGAACGAGGGAGGGAGGGAGGGAGAGACGGAGGCACACAGAGAGACCGAGACTGGGAGACTTACCTGGACTTGGTTTTAAATTTTCCCCCCTTCCTTCTATCCGGGAGGCCCAGACGCCTGCGGTCCTCAAAGGAAGGCCTGGAGGGGGAAAGAGCATCGCCCTCAGTGGGGGACCTCAAGCGGACAAGGCGGCGGCCTTTCCCTCTGAACCGCCCAGGGCTCTTTTTTTTTTTTTGGGGGGGGGGAGGAGATGCTTCCAAGCCAAGCTTCGCTCCTAGTGACACCCCCCCACCCCATTGCTGCCTCCTGGGCTTTGGTCTTCCCCTCCCTGGTGGTCTCCCAGCCAGGCCCGTTCGCAACCCATCCCCCGACTGGGCTTCTGGGCCCGGACACTGGAGGAGAAGCACCAGCCAGCCAGAGCCCCCCAAACAGCCCACTGAAGGGAGGGAGTCGCAAGGGTAGGACAGCAATACTCGCCCCGCCCGATACTGCTTGAGGGCCTTCTTGTTTGTGCTGGTGAGCTCCACATCAAACACCGACGTCCCCTTCTTGCGCTGCTGCTTGGGCCCTTCCAGGGGAGAGAAGAGCCGAGAAGCCAGGCTACGTGAGCTAGCTGTGGAGGAGAGCCTCCCACCCGGCACCCCTGGGCTCGGAACAAGGGAAGGGAAAAAGAAGCCTCCTCACCAGCCTTCGTTTCTACCAGCGGCGTTTCCTCCGGCATGGCCCGGGCTCGCTTGGGCCGGCGGTCCCGCTTGGCCAGCCGCTCGGCATACATCTGGGCCTTCAAGATCTCAAACTGGGAACGTTCCTCTGGCTGCCGACGAGAGAGACGCTCACCAGGCTGCCTGGGACGGGGCCAGGGGCCCAGGGGCCGCCAGCCCTCCCTCCCTCCCTGCCCCCTCCTCCAAGCTCACCGTTGGCTGAGCCTTCTTCTGGGAATCCCTCACAAACTTCGTTCTCTTCTTCTTGCCTCGAAGTGCCAGGTCAAACTCCTGGAGAGCCTTGGCCACTGGGAGGGAAGCAAGACAGTGGCGGGAGAGAGGTCGGGACCAGGCCTGGACGGAGGCATCCGAGCCCTTTCCCAGAGCCAACCCTTACGCTTCTCCTTCTTCCTCTCCTCCTGGCTCTGGAACCAGCTGCGGGGAGTGCATCCAGCTGGTTGCTGGGAACCAGGGTCCAACTTCCGCTTGGCAGTGTTGATCTGGAAGGAGAGCAGATCTGCTCAGAGCCCGACCCCAGCCTCAGGAGATGGAGAGATCTTCCCCAGGGCAGCCAGAGAAGCAGAGCGGCTGTGGGGCCAGATTCCTTTGTCCTTGGTAAGCGGGGGAGGGAAGAAAAGGAAGGTGACCCCCACCACCACCACCACCACCAGGGTAGACCCTGCTAGTGTTGAAAGGCAACGCCAAATACATTCTCTGCCTGGATGACTTGGGGCCACCAAGACGTCGTTCTCTTTGAGAGGGCGACGCGAATTTCTCCTAAATTAAGCCCCCAACTGGAAACTGAGACTAGCGCCCCACCCCTTTCTCCACTCGCTTGCTGGGAAGAGAACCCAGCCCAGGAGCCCCTCCCGCTCCGCCTCACCTGGGCCTCCGAGGACTGCAGCTCCCGCTCTTCCCGCTCCAAGCGCAGCACAGCGTACACATCTGGCTCCAGCTTCTCAATCTTCTCCCGGAAGCGCAGAATCACATCTGGGGGGGGGGAGAGACGCAGAAAGGCTGCTGCCGCCACCGAGTCCCTCAGGGCAAAGCAGCAGTCTAACCCGCCCCCAACCCTCCCCACGGCCGTTACCTTGGGGGAGAATCCTGGCCTTCACGGGGGTCTTGGCAGCCTTGACGATCTCCTTCAGCATCTTGCGCTCTTCCTCGCCCACTAAGGACACGGAGCGGCCCACGCGCCCCGCCCGAGCTGTGCGCCCCACCCGGTGGACGTAGTGCTTGGTGGTGTTGGGCATGGTGAAGTTGATCACCTGCAAGCACAGAGGAGGCAGCGCAGAGCATCCGCCCTTGGGCAAACGAGGGTTGGGGCCGGGGGGAAGGGCTGAGTAGCAGGGAGGGACCTTACTGTTTTGACGCCCACGATATCGAGGCCCCGAGCGGCCACATCGGTGGCCACCAGCACGTCAATCTGCTCGTCCTTGAATTGCCTGCAAAGAAAGGAGCCCCTGAAGAGGCCGGCCCAGCCCCAGCGCGACTCTCCCCGGCCGCACTGCCCCGGCCCCCGCCTACCGGAGAGCCTCCAAGCGCTGGGCCTGGGAAAGGTTGCCGTGCAGCTCCCCAACACGGAGGCCCATCAGGCCCAGGAGGATGTGCAGGCGGTGGGCCTGCTTCTTAGTCTGGGTGAAGAGCATCACGTGGTCCGGGAACGTCCTTGTGAGCAGAGCTGGAGAGCAGAGGGGGACTCCTCACTGCCAGCTCCCCTCTTGAACAGGCCACCAGAGGCGGCCGCCTCCTCCTCCTCCTCCTCCTCCTCCCCCAGCCCCAGCCCCACCTGCCACGATGGCTTCCCGGTCCCCCTCACGGCTCGGCCGGATGCGGATGAACTCCTGGCGCAGAAAGGGGGCCACCTCTGTGTTGCTGTTCACAAAGATCCGGACGGGGTTTTTCAAAGAAACCGAAGCCAAATCCTTGACCTGGCAAAGGGAAGTGGGGGGGGAGGGGGGGGGTTTCTTCCTCCTCTGCAGAGAGCGCTCCCCAGGGGCTCTCCTCCAGACGCCACAGGAACAAGGCCTCCTCCTCCTCCTGCTGCTGCTGCCGGGCAAGGCGAGGGGCTCTCGTCCCCCATCCCCCCCCGGATACCCCACTTCTCCCCCCTGCCTGCCCTCCTCCGTGCCAGGCGCCTGCAGTACCTCGTCTGTCATGGTTGCAGAAAAGAGCATGGTCTGGCGATGTCGAGCACACATCCGGATGATCTCCTTCATCTGCTCCTCAAAATACTCATCCAACATCCTGGCAGGCAAGGGGGACAAGAGGCGATGGGTGCGCCAGCCCCCTCCCTGGTCCTCCCTGGCAAGCTCAGGCCAGGCGGCTTAGAGGGCCCCGCCTCTCAGCCCCAGGGGAATTAAGCCATCCTCTCACCGGTCGGCTTCGTCCAGGATGAGGACCTCAATGCTGCCCAGGTGGAAGGAGGGGCAGTTGTGCAGATGGTCGATGAGGCGGCCAGGAGTGGCAATGACGATGTCAGGGCCGGAGCGCAGGGCGGACTCCTGGGTCTTGAGGTCCAAGCCACCTGCAACCACACAAAGGACGGGCAGCCCAACAATTCCCAAAGGAGCAAATTAGCGAACTGCCAAAGAATTGCCCAAGGCTGGGTCACTCACCCACTGCCAGGCACACCGTGACGTTGCTGAACTGAGCCAGCTGCTTTGTAACCGAGTGCACCTGGATGCCCAGCTCCCGGGTTGGCACCAGCACCAACACCCGACTGACGGGGGCCTGCCGGGGTTTGTAGATCAGGCGCTCCAGGACAGGAAGGATGAAGGCGGCAGTCTTTCCTGAACGGCAGGCAAAAAAGTGAAGATCCCCCCCAAGGCCAGGAGTCGTTTCAAACCCATTCCCATCACCGGCTAGGCGCAACGTACCTGTTCCCGTGGCTGCACAGGCACACAGGTCCTTCCCCAGCAGTCCTACGGGGATGCAGGCCTTCTGGATCGGGGTGGGCTGCTTGAAGCCCAGGGCGGTTATGGCCTGGGGACAGAGACAGAGACGCAGATCGTGTGCAAGCGCCTGAAGCAGGCCCCGGAGAGACCTGGACAGGGAGGGCTTTGGCCAAAGCGCTTTCATTCTTAAGGAGGGGCGCCGTATTTAATATTTACGTCCTTTACTTTCTTAGTATTTCCCATTTCTGTAGGAAAAACGCACTCAGCCCAAGAGCAAGGTGGCTGAACAATAGCCGTTTCAACCCGTTCTACTTCACTGATCTATTCTGCTCGTTTCTGCAAGGTCCACGTGACACTGTTACCACCCAACTTTTTCCTAAAAACCACCAGACCATTTATCCTACAGAAGCTGCACTGAAAAGACCGGTTTTCATTTGGAACCTGTCCCTAGAACGTCATTTCATCCCCAAAGCCCCTGCATGCTGAAAGGCCTTCGGAAGCCTCCAGAACTTCACTCTCTTCCAAGCAGCCATTTGGAACCAGAGAAAGCTGCCGCTTCTCAGATTGTCTGGTCTCTTATTTTGGCATTTGTGCTGTTTTTCTATGCTGCCAGCGGACTCTTTTGCAGCAAGTGCCATATCCCAATGCTGGATCTTCAGTCACCGCACCTCAAATTTATTTGGGCTTCATTCCTACAGGACACCAGGCACCTGAAGCCCACATTTCAAAAGGATACCTTCAGCAAGGGTCGAGAGAGGTTCATGTCTTGGAAGGACAAACTATCATCGTACTGCGAAGCATCTTCCTGAAAGAACTGTGTGGCTTCCTAAAAATTAGGCCGAAGAAAAACAAGAATGTGAACATCCAACCATGTTACACAGAAGCAGATCTCTGCTAGTAGCCCTGCTTTGTACAAAGCCAACGTTTATTTTAACCATTCTTTGCAAACAAATCACAGTGGTGCGGCATATGCGCAACACTAAAGCTGAAAACAAGTCACAATGATCAAGCACGTGCACAATAGCTCCAGACCAAACCAATTTGTGATGCGTTAACAGTGCATAAACTTCATCCTCTATTCATCCTCTATTTTTAAGGCAAATTTGTGATAGAGAAAAATGCCCCATGGCTATCTCCCCGAGAGGCTGCACTGAGCAAAGGCTGGACTAGTAGCCAGGTCCTTGATTTCACCCCACTAATGCTCACCTCCTTTTCGCCGTGCTTCTGTTTCCATCGCTGCTTCAGCTTTAGAGTATCTGCAAAATAAGCAATTGCTGGGTACTTACCTACAAAACACAAGATCAACTTTATACACAAATAAAATTGAAATGTTGATTGAATAATTAATCTACCGTTTAAGTTTATTAAATACTGCCAAGCACTAGGTGATTGTCTTTGTAGGTGTTAAATCCAAGTTCGGCTTATGCACTGTGATGCCCAAACAACTAACCCCTCAGGGCTTCACGCGCACGGCATGTTTTCACGATCACTCCCTAGTCCTATGTCATCAGGGCCTCGTCCTTCCTCCCCTCCGAGAGGCCCCAGCTCTGGCGCTTGTTCGGCTTCTGCAAAGCAGCGGCCGGCGCTCCCTCCCAGGCTTTCCTCCAAGAGCAGCTTGCCCCGCGGGAGTCTCCTGGTCGGGCCTCCCTCAATGCCGGGCTCGGTTACCAGCTTCTGCAAAGACGCTCTCATCTGCCGAGGAATGCTCCGGCCGCAGCGCCTCCTCCTCCTCCTCCTCCTCGCTGTCCCCGGCCTCGGCCTCACTTCCCCGGGGGGCCGCTCCCGCTCGGGTCGCCTGCTCCTGCGGAAGGGCGGCAGGCCTCCTGCTCAACCAAAGCCCCAAGGAGCCCAAGGAGCCCCCGCTGCACCCCGCAAGCGCAGGCCCGCCTGAGGCGGCGCTGCGAGCGGTTTCTGACCTGAGCTCTGCGCTGCCTCCTCACCGCCGCGATCTTCTCATCCAAACTGGTGGCGCAGCGCTGCCGAGGCAAAGGGCCGAGAGAGGTGAGCGGGAGGCGGCTTCCACCGCCCCGCGCCCCGCGCCCCCCGCCCCCCGCCCCGCGTGCCTACCTTGCGCTTGAGCTGCCCCAGCGCCTCCGCCCAGGCCCCGCTGCCCGCTCCCGCCGCGGCTTCCTTCTCGGAGAACGCGAAGCCCGCCGCGAAGTCTCCCCGGCCCGCGGCCGCCGCCTCCTCCTGCAGGGAAGGCCAGGCGGGGAGGGTCGGTGGGCAGCCCGAATCTCCCACCGACTCGCCCGGCCCGCTGCCCGGCCCGCTGCCCGGCCCTCACCTCCGACTCCGAGTCCGTCCACTCCGGCTCCGCGCCCGCCTCCTCCGGGCTCCGCTCCGCACCGAGCCCGGCCTCCATCGTGGCTGCGGAGACCCACGCGCCTTCCGGTGCTCCGGCCGGAAACGGAGGAGCGCCCCCAGCGGCAGCCCCGGGAAGCGCTGCGGAGCCTCACTGGGCTTCCGGGCGGGGCGGGGCCCGTCAGCCGCCCCGCCCTCGAGAGCGGGGTTCACCCCGGGAGGACCCCGAATGCGCTTCCAGAGCCCCAGGGCTGGCCGGTGCAGGAAAGGAGTTTGCGCGTTCGGGAACGTTTCTCCAAGGGCACAAAATGAGAAGTCTTTGCCCGCCTCCGTTGGAAAACAAGGCAAAGTTCAAATAAAAAGCCTGGAGGCGGACCGGAGGAGGAGGAGGCGTCGATGTTTAACATGGCCAGCAGCGCCCGTAAAGCGCCAAGAAAAGCCCGTTTGCTGGGGGTCCAAGAGAGCTTAGCAAACTCTGCGGACCCCCGTCCTAACTGCGGGGGGGTCCTTGAAACGCCTGGGCTGGCCCCGACCGGCTCGGCGGCCAACGAGCCTCGGAGGTTTTGCGAGGAAAAAGCCGGCGGGGGGCAGCGGGGGAAGGGGCAGGGAGCCCCGCTTGTGCGCCTGCGGCCTTCGCCCTCTTCCGAAGCCGAAGCGGCAGCGCTGCAGCCCGCGAGCAGAACAGAAAGGCGCCTGCCAAAGGGAGGAACGTCGCAGGCGCTTTGGGAGATTTGTCTGCGATGGGAAGCCAAAGGAACCCTGGAAGCCCCGCCGGGGCCCCGTTCAGTCCGCACAGCAGCAATGAACGGCCCGAAGAAGCCCAGGCGCGGCGGCCCCGATTTCCAGGCAGCCGAAGCCGAGAGTTACCCAGAATCGGAGTCTCGGGGCTCCCGGCCTTTTCCTTGCCGGGGGGGGGGCGGTATTGGATGCGAGGGCCCCCCCCCCGAGGGCTCGGGCCAGCGGGGGCTGAGGGGGGGCTGGGGGGAACCCTCTTTCCAGAGCCTCAGCCGCCCCCGGAGCCCGGCGCCGCTGCTCACGCCGGATCAAGGCGCGGCTGAATTTTAAAGGCCGGGCGAGCGAAGCGGGCCGGAAGCGCCCCCGCCCGGACTCTCCCAGGGGACGGACCGGCGGGCTCCCGGCGCGGCAGGCCATGGAGGCGCTGCGGGAGGCGCTGCGGGAGGCGCTGGCGGGGCTGCGGGGCGCCGGCGGAGGCGGAGGCGGGGAGGCCTTCGACCGGGGCCGCTTCTGGGAGGCGCTGGGTGCGGGAGCGGCGGCGGCGGCGGCGGGCGGGGCGGGGCAGGCGCCTGTGTCCGGCCGGGCCTCCCTGACGCGGCCACTCTCGCTTTCCTCCCCTCGCAGCGGGAGCCTTCGGGGCCGCCTCGCGGGAAGCCACGCGGCTCAGCCTGGCCGCCGCCCGAGCCCAGGTGGGTCTCCCTTCGTCCCTCCCCCCTCGCTGGTGCGAGACTCGGCGGCAGGCAAGGCCCCTGCTCGCCTTCCCCCGCCCGTGGAGCCGCGGCGGCCGAAGACCGGGGCGGGTGGGGGGCCAGCCCCGCGGCTTTCCGGGCTAATAAGATGCGGTTGAGGGGAGCCTGCGGTCCTTCCGAGGAGCCCCGCTTTAGGGAGTAGCCTCTGCAGTCCCGGCTGCGGTTGGGCCTTCCGGGAACGGGGGCGGCCTCTGCGGGTGCCGTTGGCTGCCGCTGGCCTCGGCCTCGGCTCAAGCGCTCGGCGTCCCCGGGATTCTTTTTCCCACGCGTTTCCTGCCAATGCACAGTATTGCAATTGCACGAAAAATTCAATGTTTTTAGTTGTCCCGAAGCTTTTCTGGAATTAACTGCTTGGGTTCCTGTTAATTTGGGAAATTTGGCAGCTATTCAAGTACCGCAAATTCATCGTTTCACAGCAAAGTTTAGATCGTGACAAGGCTGCTTAGTTCCTGTCCTGAAATGAAACTCTGGGTGTGATGTGGCCTTGTGGCATCCCATAGCGGTCAGTTGGACCTCTGATTTGGAGGCTGAGGGGACCCTGGTTTGTGACTGGATTTTCTTCCTCCGTGAAGTGTTGAGAGGTGTGCGAGGACTTGCCCTTCCTTAGAGGGCTCTGGGAGGATGGGCAAATGCGTACTTGAGGAGAAGCCAAAGCTATCGGGCATGAGAGCGTGGGGAGCCAGCCCTGTGTCGGAGTCCTTATCTATCATTGCGCCCCAGGGTGGTCACACTTTGTGCTAACCCTGTGCTTAGAGGCGGAGAGTTTTTCATCTTGACGTCTATGGAGATTCTCAGCCATCCAGGTCCTGGTTGTCCCAAAGGTGCTTTTTTCAAGAGGAAACTGGGCTTTTTGGCTTTTCTTCGAAGACGTTTTGCTTTTCATCCAAGAAGCTTCTTCGGGTCTGCCTGGATGGTGGGGAATAGAAGGATTTATGCTTCTTGCAGACAGCTGGTCATCTATCTATATTCTTTTAGAGAGTAATTGTGGCCGCTTGGAGGTTTATTGGGTCCTCAGGCTCACCCGAGTGGTGCAAATGGGCGTAGAGCCGCCTTGGAACTGTTGAATGGACTCTATAGACTGGAGATAGAGGATGTCACATTTTTCATCTTGAGTGAGATGGTCCCTCCAATCAATTCTCCATTTTAAAATTAGCTTGATTGTTCAGGTAGGAAAGTCGGAAGAAACAGAATATCCTTCACTGGTCCCAAAGTAGGGGCCCCTCTAGGCCTTGAAGGACATAGGCACAATCTCGTTGGGGAGAGTAGCTTAACCTTTGTGATTGGTTCCTTTTCAGACGTGCGAGACGCTGAGTGAAGAGGTGCGCAGTGCCATCATTGGAGCTATCTTAGTGTATTACCAGCTCCCAGAGAGCCAAGGTGAGCGGGAGCAGAGCCCCCACCCCCCTTCCAGCAGTGCAAAGAGCCTTTGGGCCATCAGCTCTGACAGCTGCCCCTCCATCCTGGGTCTCTTCTCTCAAGCCTGGAGTTCTTCAGTGATGGCTGAAGGTCCCTGCATTTCTTTAAAGTTGCTTGTTACAAGAAATCTTGCTCCAGTTTGCAAGTTAAAACGCTGCAGAGTTCCCTTTGCCTATCCCAGGGAAGGCCCTGAACAATGCTGTCCGCTGTGCCACGATCCAGATGGTGGAAGGGATGATTCAGCTCATAGAGGTGATCCTCCGGACCCCCCAGGAGAGGTGAGCCTTCTGCCATATCTTCATTAACGACTTAGATGAGGGAATAGAAGAGGAACTTGCCAAATTTGCAGATGATGCTAAGTTGGCAGGAATAGCTAATACCCAAGAAGATAGGCTCAAGATCCAGATGGATCTTGACAGACTAGAACGCTGGGCCCTATCTAACAAAGTGAAATTCAATGTAGAGGAAAGTAAGGTCCTACACTTAGGCAAGAAAGCCCTTTAACTGTGTAACTGTGAGAAGGATCTCGGAGTCTTAGCGGACAACCACCTAAATAGGAGCCAGCAGTGTGCCAATGCAATCCTAGGTTGCATTAACAAAGGGGTTCAGTCGAGATCATGTTAAGAACTAATACCACTTTATAAAGCTCTAGACACTTAGAATACCACATCCAGTTTTGTGCAGAGAAGAGCAACCAGGATGATGAGGGGACTGGAGGCTAAAACATACGATGAACAGTTGCAGGAACTGGGCCTGGCCAGTCTTAGTGAAGAGAAGGACCAGGGGAGACTGGAGAGCAGCATTTCCAGTATTTGAGGGGCTGCCCCAGAGAGGAGGAGGTGGGGGGGGTGTCAAGCTATTCTCCAAAGCACCTTTGAAGGCCAGACAAGTAACAATGGATGGAAATTGAACAAGGAGAGATTCAACCTGGAAATAAGGAGAAACTTTCGGGCGGGGAGAACCATCAACCCATGGAACAGGAGTTGCCTTCAGAAGTTGTGGGAGCTTCATCCCTGGGGGCTTTCAAGAAAAGGCTGGACAACCGTCTCTGTCAGAAATGGTGTAGGGTCTCCTGCGTGGGCGGGGGGTTGGGCTAGATGACCTGCAAGATCCCTTCCAACTCTGTTAATCTGAAATCTTCCACGGCTGCCCCTCTGCTTTCCCTCCCCAGAAAAGGCCCCAAGAGGCCGGGTTGATGGGTGGGGTGACTCCACTGTCTTCTGCTGACCTCAGCCTTCCCAGCAGCCTATCGGCTTCACTGCTCACGTTGCCCCCCTTGCAGCCTGTCTCAGGAGCAGCTAATCTCAACCGGAGGCGTCTGGGAGGCCTGCGACCGAGTTTCCTGCCTGCCGCGTGGTAAGTGGCGGGAGAGAAGGCAGCTGTGCGTGAGCAGCCCCCGAACGGGCCTAGGTGGAGGCTTTGGGGGGGGGCAGCTCTTGCTACCCTCCACAGAGTGCCCTCACCCGCTGTTCTCTCTGCTCAGACAACCTGGCAGCGGCCACGTTGGCCATTTCTTCCTGCCTGGAACTTATCAAGGATGCCCTGGAGGAGATGGAGCAGGTGGGGAGAGACGAGAGCCCCTTTGGGTGCCTGGGGAGCAGAGGCCCAGCGACGGCCGGGGCCCGAGCTTGGAAGAGCGAAGTAAAGAGGGGGCTTCTCCGTCGGCAAGAGGGAGGGGGAGCCTTGACGCCTGGAGGTGCCCCACTGGCTGTTCCAGACCGGGAGGGGGGGCACCCGCAAACCCCTCGGACCCAAAGCCCTTTAACTTAGAGACTGCGGGAAGCCGCCCCGGGGGAGCAATACCTGCGTTGGACAAACGTCGCCCCGGCCTTCCTAGGCAGTAGCGGTGGCAAGAGGCGGCAGGGGGGTTGAGAGGGGCTTCTAAGGGAGTTGGGGGCGGGGGGGGGCACGATGGCGTTATGATAACTGGCTTGCAGCTGATTGGCCCGGCTTTCTTTGCCAGCCATTTGTGAGAGAGCACATTGCATGTCTTTCAAGTTCCAGGTGTGCTATTTAGCCCAGGAACCCCGAGATCCAATAAAGAGAACCCAGAACTTGGGCCAGCCCTTTGATTTACCCTGAGGTGCCCTTCCGGCTCCCCAAGATTTTGCCAATAGGCCTTTTCCTCAACTGCCAATCTCCTTCAAAACTCCCAACGACCACTGGCATCTGGCACGCTTACCGGTGGTTGTAAGCAACCCTTTGGACAAATTGGGCTGCGTGTGGAACGGAACGGGAGCCACCTCTGGTCTGCAAGGGGCCCCTATCTGGTCCTACCTCCTGCCAAGACCTGGGGAATCGAACCCTTGGAGTGGGTTCCCCTCCTGCCTTTAGCGGCTGTCGCTTTCCAGCAGACAAGATGTCAATGCGTGCTCCTTTCAAAATCCAAGAAAGAAATACCCAGACTCCATGGATCAGAGCAAAGTTATCCTTTTACTGGAGAATGAAAAGGAAGCTACAAATGGAATTCCGAAACTGAGAATTTGGCGCGCAGATCACACATACAAAGGAATGGAATTGTTCCCACCCCCCGAGGTCCAGAAGTCTCTTCCAATTAAAAGTTCTGAATATGATCATGTGGGCATCTTCAGGTGGTGATGAGGCCTCTGTCCGTTGACCCTGACATATTTTGATAAGACTTCGCAGCTGCGCAAAAAGGGATAGAGGCTAGCAAGGAGATGGAAAGTTGAAAAGAAGAAATCATATACCCCCTCCTTTTTCTGCCCACAGTAAAGGGATGCAAAACACCTCCAGCTCTCTTCCCCCCCACAATTACCCCTCCCCCGCCTTGCTAATGACAGCTGAAAGAAGTAAGCCTAGCAGTAGAGAAAATAAGGGAGAAATAAATGAGATAGATAGCAGTTAGGGTACCGGAAGAAATCTTGAGGCTGACACAAGAACCGCTCCCTTAGACCCCACAGCTTCCACCCTCTCGGGGGCCTGGCTGGTCTCCCCCAAGCCTTGGGATTCTGTCCCCCCCTTCACCTTGGGATCCCTCTTGCTCCCTTCAGGATGCTGGGGGTGACTCTTCCGCGTGGGAGGTGGTTGAGGGCGGAAGGTGCCCCCTTGGTTTTTCCCCCCCCCCCCCCCCCGCGGCCCCCCCCCGCCGCCCCTGGTGGCCTGTCTCCCCTCCCTTGCCCAGAGGCCCTGGGAGCGGAGTGAGCACTCCTTGCCACGGGCTTGTGTTTGTCTTAGATGCAGACCGAGGGAGGGGCGTCTCCCGGGGATCTGCTGGAGGAGGAAGCCCTGGGCTTGGCCTGGACAGACGCCGAGCGGCAGCTGTTGGGCCCCTGCCAGGGCCTGGTGAAGGCCACCAAGGCTGGGCTGAGGAAATTGCTGACGGCCATGAGGACTCACGGCGGAGCAGATACGGCGGAGCAGGTGGCTCAGCTGGATGCCCTGGCTGAGGCTGCGGCCGAGCTCAGCCCCAGGTGAGGAGAGTCACCACGGCCCCACCGAGGGGAGGAGCAACTGGCATCCTGCATTGGGAGGAGGGGGCTTCTGCCTCCAGAGAGTTCGCGGGAAGGGCAGGAGGTCGTGGCTGCTCCCAGCAGACCCAACCTGCCTGAGGCTCTCGCTGGCCTCCCGCTGGCTGCGCTGGTGCTGAGCCCGGGCTGGTTTTGCTGTGTGTTTCAGCGTGGATGAACTGGTGCTCAGCCTCTGCCCGCCCGTGAACCAGCTGGCTCTGCGGCTGAACGTAAGTTGGTCCAGGAGGGGCCCGGCCGCCTGTGCCAGGCCTGGCGTGACTCCTCCCTCTCAGCGGGGAGGGTGGGGTCCTGTCCAGGCTGCTCTGGGGCTGCCTGCAAGGGGAAGGGAGCCTCCCTGAGGATGGGGTCTGCTTTCCTTCCCCCAGGGGAGGGGATCCTGCCCATGGTCCTGGGCAGCCAGGATTTATCAGGCGGGGTCCCGAGGCAGGCCGTTAATCTTGGCTGGAGCCCCCCAACCCCCCCCGATGAGGTGGGCTTCCCCTGTTGGGGGGGGAAGGGAGGCTTTGCAGTCGCCAGGCCTCCTCGCTCACGTGGGGGTCCCTTTTCAGGCGGGGAAACTGGCTTCGGTGCTGATGAAGATGCTGGAAGTCACCAGGTGAGGGAACTGGTTGTGGACTCGCCCCTGGTCTGGGGAGCCTCCCTCTCTGGCGGCCACCCCAACTTTTCATCCTGGCAGGGGAGTCGCCTGTCCCTTCAGGGCTGCCGCCTTGTCTCCTGCAGGACGAGCCACGTCTGCCCTCCCTCTGAAGAGAGCTGGGTGCGGTTCCTGGCTGAAGCCGTGGACCACAACCTAGGCAAGATCAAGGACGCCACCCAAGGCCTGCTGGGGGACCCTGGCTCGGCAGGGGGGGGCTGGTGCTGCGCGGGAGACACGCGGCCAGAGGGGCATCAGCCGTAGCACTTTCGTCCCCGGTGTGGGCAGTAAAGGACCTTTGACCTCTTTGCAAGGAGCCTGGACGGCTGGCAGTGGCCTCATTTGCCTAACTCGAGCACCGCTCCAGTTCCAGAGGGACTTTGAGGGGGCACCGGGGGCGGCGACTTAAGTGGGCAGGGGGCCTGCGGAGGACCCCGCTCCTCCCACGTTTCCTGCCCCATCTCCCCTCCCACCACTCCCTTCTTCCCAGGGGGCCAGGGGTAGCTGCCAGGCAGGGTGGTTGGGGGTGGCACTGGCCCGCCAGAGGACACGGAATGACTCCCCGATGGCCAACTCTTGGGGTGGGGCCACCCTCCCTGGGCGACTCTTCGGGGGACGGGAGCCGGGGAGGGCGATCCGGGGGGGTTCAAACTTCTGCAGCCCCAGCCGTGCAGGGGGGGTTGTCTGTGGGGAATGGCCCCCCTTGCCCGGGGCGTGGGGCAGCCCTCTTGAGCTCCCTCACAAGACCTGCTGTGTCCGGGCTCTGTGGTGCATTGCGGGAGGAGCCCATTTTGCTGGGGATGAAGCCCGAGGTTAAACGCAGCCCCTCGCCTCGCTCAGCCCACCTGTGGAGCCTCAGTGCTGCTCCCACCCACCCCCACTCAGTCCCCCTCCCCATCTCCCCTCACCTGGGGGAGGGCTGCTCCCTTCACCCCAAAGCCGGAAAGGTCCGGGAGCTTGGGGGGAGGGGCTCCATTTGCTGCCGGCGCAGTGGTGAGATCTCTCCCCCCCCCCCCCCTTCACGTGGCCTGGGGCTCCTGGAGAAGGTGAGCCCGAAAAAGACCCGCGGGTGCAACAGTCCGTTTATTGAGGGCCCGTTGAGGGAGGGGGGTGGGGGTGGGGCAGCCGAGGCGGCTAAGGCAGCCAGCCGGTCCTCCAGCCGTCTTCGGCCACCTCCAGGGGCTTGTGTCCTTTCAGGGGGGGGAAGAGGCTGCTCCTGAGCGTGAGGTGCAGCTGCCGAGGCCCACTCTTGTAGGGGATCAGCTGGAGGGTGAGGCTGGCCTGCTGTCTGGCAGGCAGGAAGCCCAACCTGCGGAGGCAAAGGCAGGGGCTCAGTGCCGGCCTCCCTCCCTCCGGCAGAGAAGGCCGCCTCCCACACCTGCAGCTCCCCAGCCTCCGGGCATCTGAAGGGCCGGCCTCCCACACCACCAGAGCGTCTTCTCCCTCCCTCGGGGCCGCTCGCCCTGTCTAGCTCTCCCCGGAAAGGAGGCACAAAACAGGCCCGGCCAGAATCCAGCAGCCGCTGAGGAGCCTCCGGCACCTTCCCGAAAGGGTGCCCCACCCGCTCTCAGGGCTCCCCCCCCCCCCCCCCGGGGCGGGGCCCCGCCGGGGGGGCCCCCCCCCCCCCCCCCAAGGGGGCCCCCCCCCCCCCCCGGGGGCCCCCCCCCCCCCCCAGGTGGCTGGGGCCAGGCTGGCTGTGCTCTCCCTGCCGGCCCCAGAGAGGCTCAGCGGGCGGCCCAGGGGGGTCCGCAGCTCCTTTTCTGGCACCCAACGGGGGTGCGGAGTCCCCCCCATCTGCCAGGCGACGGCTAGGCAAGTCCAGACATGGCTGCTCCCACAGACACAACACGCACCATCGGCACAGAAAGGGGAGAGCAGCCCCCCCCCCACTGCATCATTCCTCAGGGGCCATGTTGCACACACACACACACACGCCTGCCCAACCCCACTCACTCTATCTGGGCTTGGCCTCGCACCAGACCAGCCCCCTCCACAGTCAGGAGGCCATCGCTGACAGCTTCGGGCAGGGGATTGGTAAGCTCCACTCGGAACCGGAAGGGCTGGTCCAGCACCACGGGAGACAACACCTGCGGGGGGGGGGGGGGGGCTTAGAACACCTGCAGGGGGGGAAGGCCTAGAAAGTCAGGACCAGCCTCCCCGCCCCCCGAACTGCTGGGTAGCCACGTCCTCTGCTGGCTGGGGGGAATTGGCCCGTGAGGAGGTCACCTACGTGGATCAGGAGGGAGGGGGTGGCCACTGTGATGGTCTTCTCCACCAGGACCTTCTGCCAGGAGGTGTTCTCCTCCCCGATGGCCACCACCCGGATCTGCTTGTCCTCCTGCAGGTGCCGGCTGTACTGTCGGTAGGAGAGGTGCCAGGGGAGGCGCTTTTCTGTGGGAAGAGGGCAGGTAGCGGGGGCCAGGGCAGGACAGCCCCCGCAGCCACCCCCGCGCACAGCCACCCCGCTGGCTCACCTTCCCTGGGGCTGAAGGAGAGGTAGACCGTGTCTTGCCAGAAGGGCACCAAGGGATGCCCGTTGTGCAGCACTGACTGGGCGCTCAGGCTGAGCTTCAGCTCCTTGGAGGCAAACTCCAGGTTGCGGGCCAGCAGGGTGAGGCGGATGTCTTGGCCGATCTCCGGGCTCTCCACCAGCTGGAGGTGGAGGAAGGTCTGAGCCCCCGTGGGGGGTTCCGGGCGCGAGCCATCTTGGAGTGCTGGGAGGGTGCTGGTTCTGATGGGGCCGAAGGGCTGGCTGCGGGTGAGCGCCTTCAGGAACACCTGGCGCTCGCCCAGGGACCCTGCGGGAGGAGAGGAGCTGCCTGAGGGGGCCGGGAGTGGCCCAGGCCGGAGGAGCGGAGGTCGGGTGGGGGGCTTGGCAGGGGTGCCTCCAAAAGGCAAGCAGGCTGGCTGAGGGGCCCTGAGCAGCTCTGCCCTGCCCGTTTCTGGGGGGCTTTCCGTCACGAGGCTGCCCAGCCAGCTCCAACTTAGGGGGGAGGGCACAGGCTGAGGGCTGCCAGTGCTGGCTTCCTTCTCATGGTAAAACAGGGCTTGGAAGAACTAATTGACTGCGGGGGATGGGGGGGGAGAATAGGCTGCCAGGCCAGGAGGAACTTTTGGGGGGGGGGAGGCTGGCCGATGGTCCCAGGAAGCTCTGCTGGGCCACCTGGTTATGTTTCAGGCTGGCTGGCAGCCATAGATCTGGCTCCTGCCTAGGCTGCCCAACCCCGTGGCCGCCCTGGGCAGCCCTCCCTCAGGGCAGGGTAAGGAGCCACGGAGGGAAGGATCTGGAAGCGACCCGACCTGGAACGAAGGAGGGCCCTCCTGACCGCGAGAACAGTGCATGGAGCCGCCTCCGGGACTCGTGGGGGGGGGGGGCTCCCTCATCACTGGAGGGTTTCAAGGGTTTGAACAACCGTTTGCCCAGAGTGATACGGGGCCTCCTGCTTGAGCGGCGGGTTGGACTGGAAGACCTCGGGGGTCCCTTCCAACTCCATCCCCCCCTCCATCCCAACACCTGATAGCCCTGGCAGCCTCCGGCCCAGAGAAAGGGTTTCTGCGGAGCCTCCCGGGGCCGCCAGTGGGCTGGCCATGCCCAACCCAGAGCCCCTTCCCAACTGGAGGCTCCAGTCCCTGCCCGGCTGGGTGGAACCTTCCACAGGGCTAAACCCACCAGCTCTCCTCCTGCCCCACTCGGGCTGCCTGTCCTCCCTACCAGACAGAGTCTTGTCCCATCTTGAGGCTCCATCCCCCCCCTCCATCCCAAGGCCTGGGGAAAGAGGCAGGCGTCAGGGCAGGGAGGGGCTGTGAAAACCCGGGGGGGGGGCAGAGGTACCTTCCTGGTGCTTGTAGGTGTGCGTGATGTCCTCTCGCTCCTCACTTCCCACGGCCTTGGTGCTGATGTAGTTCCCCACGGCGCTTGGGTTCCACTGGAGCTTCTCTCTCTTTGTCCCGGAGAGCAGCCAAACCACCCGGTCTGCGTTGACCATGGAGAACACAAAGGGGGTGTCATAGCGCAGGTGGATGTCGCCGTTCCGGATGGCTTTGACGGGCGCCGGCCCACAGCGGTACAGCCCTGCCGAAGGGGGGAGAGAGGAGGAAGGGTCAAGGTGCCTGCCCGAGCCCCGCCGGAGAAGAGAGCGGAGCCGTCTCAGTTACCGTTGCTGGACTCCTGCGGGGTGGCATCCAAGACCTGCCAGCCGTCGTACCCAGGGGGCAGATCCCTGCGCACCATCCAGCACTCGTTCCAGACGTGGAAGTTCCTGCCGGACAAGGAGGGAGGGAGTCGTCACGGGCAGCCAACGGCCCCCTTGCAAACCCCAGCCCTGCTGGGGGGGGGGAGGTGAGGGAGGGGATGTGCTCAGCCAGCCTAGAAAGCCACCTGTCCCAGCCAAGCCAGGTATTTGGGGGAGGGAGCCGTGCTGGGCACAGTGGGCTCCATGAACTTGGCCTCAGCGCAAGCCCCCACTTCTGCGAGGCCTCATGCAGAGTGGCTCTGGGGCAGCCGGGAGGGGGCCTGGGAGCTGTGCCAGGCCAGAGGCCCTCTGGCCACCCTGGTTCTGCCCCCGTGGCTCTCCAGAAGCCCACAAGGGGTTCCCACGGCCTTGTGGATATGGGCTGGGCCAGCAGGCCCCTTCCGATACTTCAGGGAAGGCAAAGCCACCCACCCACCTACAGGAATTGGGTGCTCCCCCCTTGCAAGGGAGGGGCCTCCTCCAAAGGCCTCGGGGAGGGGGCGTCCCCCACAGGGGTCAAAGGGAGGCGGGGGGCCTCTCTGCACCAAAGCCACCGTTTGCTGGGCTCTCCAACCGCCCGCAGGGCAGCCCAGCCCCACACAGCCTGGCCTGGGCCCCGGAGCTCTGCCCCCAGCTGTGCCACCCACCAGATGCTGTCCTTGCTCTCCCGGGGCAGCAGCTGCCCGGTGTTGTCGTAGTAGACGTCGATAACCAGGTTGCCGTCCTTCTCGTGGCCCGAGTCGAAGTTCGTCACCACCCGCGTTGGGATCCCGAGGCTACGCATCACTGGGAGGGGGGGGTTGGTGAGCCAACCCGCCCCTCCCCCCCCGCCTGCTTTGTGTGTCTGCCAGGGGCTCCCCTACCCCCCGGCTCCCTACAATGTGGACCCCGGAGCCCTTGCCCCCCCCCCATCTGGGGCTGCAGGGATTCCCAAGGTTGCCGCAGGGGTTGGGGGTGCCCAAGTGAAGGGCTTCCCACAGAAGTGCCAGCCTGAACGCTTCGCCTTGGCCCAAGAGGAGGTGGGAGGGGCCTGGAAAGGTGGCCCTGGTTAAGAGCTCCTGGGTGAGCACAGCCGGCCTGCATCCAAGGCTTTCGGCAGGGGGGCAAGGCCAGGCGGAGGGGGGGGAGATTCACTTGGTGAAGGGGCACCAAGGGAGATTGCCACCCTCCCCCCACCTGGCGTGGCAGGTGCTGCATGCAAGCGGTCGGCTCCAGCCCTACCTGTGCACATCACAGCTGCAAAGACCCAGCACTGCCCATACTTGACTGGCTGCCCTCCGGAGTGCTCCCACTGCTTGAGGATGGGGATGCTGCTGTTCCACTCGCTGGGGCGGGTGCCCCCGGAATAGTCCTCACCCCAGTTGCCCAGGAGGACCCCGGAGTCGTCATTGCTGTTGACCTGGGGGGGGGAGGAGGAGGAGGAGGAGGAAAGAGGTGGGAGGGGCAGGGGGCACCCAGATGTCCCAGTCCGTGGCCAGCGTGCCCGGGGCCCAGCTCTTACCATGGCGCTCAGCACGCGGCTGATGTAGACGGGGCTGCTGCGCAGGGCAGAGTCCTGCACCGGGTGGTGACGGAACTGCAGGTTGCTGTCCAGCAGCTTCAGGCAGATGCCAACCGTCTCCTCGTCGAACTACCGGAGACAAACGCAGCTGAGCCAGACCAGGATGGGGGCACCACTGGCCGACTCTTCTTCCCAAGACTGGCGGGGGGAGCGAGGTGGGCCTCCCACTAAACTGCGATGCCACGGCCCAGGGGGGCTCCCCGTACCTGGCCGTAGTTCCAGGGAACTGGGTGGATCCAGTTCCTGTTTCCGTGGAAGATGACCCCGTGCTCGTTCATCACGTATTCCTGCCTCTCGGCCTCGCTTTCCAGGTAGACGTCGTCTTCTGAGCAGTGGAGAGAGAAGAGCGGTTGGTTCTCACATTTTCTCTCCTGCTCTCGCGATTATTTCGGGTTTCCCGAAAGGCCCCAATAAGCTGCTCCTTTTGGGGGGCATCCCCCCAGCCCCAGAGGAGTCTTTGGAGTCAAAACTGCCCAGCCGCCCGCCTGGGAGAGCTCTGGGGTGCTCTTAGCCCTGAGATCTCCTGGTGGTCTTCCTTCCCAGGACCACTCAGGCCCTAGGCAGCTCAGTTCAGTCCAGGCTTTGGAGGCCAGCTGTGGCCTTGAGGGGGGGCAGTGCCACCCCCAGCCGTGGGGGCGGAGCAGTCCCGGTACCTGGACACCAAGCATTGAAGAGGAGGAGGATTTTGCCCAGCTGGTAGGATGACGACATGCCCTGGCCAGAGTCAAAGTGGATGTTCAGCTGGTACTGCCCGACAGGGGCCTCTGCGGGGGCAGAGATGGCGACATCTGTGGACTGGGGGCCGCTGGGCACTGCGCTGGCTCTCCAGGCCTCCCTGCTGTGTGGCTGGCTCAGACTCACCAGGAAGATGGCCCGCTCTGGCCCTGGCCCTGGGGAGAAAGGGGCACCAGTGGGGTCCTCCCCTGCCTGCGCCGGCACCCCAGAGGGAAGGGAGGCAAGGGAGCCCTCGTGGGCTGGGCTCCCACCAGGCCTGGGCCCGTCTCTCGCTTGCTCACTCGCTGCTCCTGTGGGCCCAGCTGGTGAGCTGGTCGTCCCATGCCTCGGGGGAAGGGGGGGGGCGGGAACTGCTAAGCAAATAGGGGTCTCGTGCCGGGGAGGGGCCAGCCAGTCTCGTGCCGGGGGAGGGGCCTTTGTGTTCCACAGTGGGCAGGCGGGCAGCCAGACTGGCCCAGCTGGATGGGTAGCATTCCGTTGACTGGCTCTGCCTCCTGCAAATGGGGGGGGAGGTTCTAGCTACTCCCAAGGAATGGCCAGTGGGCCCGCATCTGGCCTCTGCTCTCCTGTCCTCTTTGGCACCTCTCCCACTGCTGCTCTGCCAGGGCCAAAATTGGGAAATTCCCTAATCCAAGACATTGGCACCCGGATGGCTGGCCAAGGTGGCATGTCCGCCTCAGCCTCAGGAAAGCGGGGGCAGCCTTCCAGCCCCAGGGAGAAGGGAGACCCGTGGCAACAGCCAGAGAGAGATGGCCCTGGGGGGCATTGCGGCCATTGCCCAGGAATGACCACCGCAGGGAGTGGGCAGAGCTCCCCTCCTGCCCAAACTCACCCCCCCCCGATGGAATCCCCCAACCAGCCGCTTGATGGGTTTGCCAAGCGGTTGCCCGCCATCGGGACACATCCAGTATAAATCAACACCAGCGCTTGCCAAATGGGGGCGGGTGAGGTGGAGGGAGCCAGGCGGAGAGGCCATCTTTGTACGAGAGGGTCTATTGGTACCCCAAGAGAAGCGCTGGCAGAGACGTTGCCTGGTGAGGTCACAAAACGCTTGCAGACCAAGCTCAGAGAGCGCCACGGCTCTGCCGCCCCCCCCCCCCCGAGCCACAGAAACTCCCTTTGGCCGGATGGGGTCTCTCCAGGGCTTCCCAGAGATGCAACCGGCTGGCCAGTGACCCCAGTGTTGTCAGGCGGAGGGCCACCTGGGGCTGCTGTTGGCCAGCGGCTCCCTCAAGCTTGAATCCCTTTTGGGCCTCGGTGATCTGTCCTGTCTCCCCCAAGGGAACCAGAGCCGATCCCTCCGGCGAGGTCTTCTGCCTGGCTGATCCGGCCAGCCCTTCCTCCCTCCCTCCCTTCCACAGCGGTGTGAGCAGAGCCCCTCCCGACTCCTCCGCTCACCCCTCCTGCCTGTTCCTAAGTGGGCTTCCTCGCTCCCCCCCCCACCGACCCGCCTTGTCCCAGGCAGTTAAAGGCTTTACGGCGGCTTTGCTGCAGCCTTCTCAGCTTGGCTGCTGTTTCCCCTGGGTCTCCTCCTGGGTAGAGCCATCATCACTCACTGCTCCAGGAAGAGACTCTGCCCAGGGACTTAACACGGTGGGGGGGGGGCACCCCCCCACCTGCTGTCACCCTCAATAGCCCTCCTCCCGTGTCTGCACCCAGGTAGCCATCAGTGGAAGCAGCCTCTGAACCGCTTCGTCTGGGGGGGGGGGGGGGGCTTGGGGTGGGGGAAGGGAGACCCGGTTCCCCAGGAGGGCCCAGGGGTGAGGAGAAGCCCCTCCTGCTGGGGCTGGAAGCAGCCACTCTCTTGGTCTGGAACACAAGCAGGGGCGCCTGGCCTGGGGTCCCCCCCTCCCCCCTTACCTGTCTCTGCAACCAGGTGCATGGAATCAGAGCCCGTCTCGTAATTCCTGGAGTGGAAGTGGAGGGTGAGGGTGAAGGGCTGCCCCCTCCGCACGACCAGCTGCCCATTGCTCATCTCGGCCGTGTGGTGCCCATGGGCGTTCTCTGGGCCATGCCAGTCCACAAAGGCCAGCTGCAGCTCTGTGGGGGCACAATGGGGAGTGAGGGGCTGTGGGGCAGAGCTGGGCTCCCTTCCCCACCGCTGGCCCTCCGTCCGTGCCCAGCCGCCCTCCTACCTCCAGCCATCCTGCTCCTGCTCCTGCTGCTGCTGCTGCTGCTGCTGCTGCTGCTGCTGGCAAATGCCTGCAGGCGGCATCGGGCAGCAGCCAAGGAGGCTCCAGGCGTGGCACTTGGGTATGGCCGATTCCCCTTCCTGCTCCGTCACCAACTTGCTGGCACAGCAGCTCCCACCCAAGAGCCGCCTGGGCGTGGGCAAAGTTCACCCTTGCTGAAAAGGCACGTCAACACACACTCTTGTGTGTGAGAGAGGAAGCTCAGGGACCCAGGGAAGGTGGGGGGGGGCGTAACTGAGTTGGGTGTGTGGGTCCTCCCTCCCTCCCTCCCTCCCTCCTGCGGGCGGAGCAGCCTGCGCATCTGGGCCGTGGCCCCTGGAGTGGACGTGCACAGTCTCTGGGCCTCAGGAGCCTCGAGATGCTTGGGGCCCTCAGCTCCCGGGTCCATAAGCATCCGCCAGGCCCTGTCTCTCCCCCCCCCCGCCCTACTGCCTCCGCTGCCCAAGGAAGGCAAGGCCCTGAGGGGCCCCCACCGGAGCCGCTCCTTCGGGCCCCGAGGAAGGGAGATCAAAGCGGATGCAAGGGAGGAAGGGGGAGAGCCTCATTTCCCGGCCAGGCCCTCCCCCCGCCCCCCAACTGGCGGGGTTTCTGACGCCACCAGCCCCTTCTCACCACGAGCCCCTCAGACTAGCCTGGGGCTCCTCCACCCGGCCTGCCCTCCCCTCATTGCCCCCCACCGGAGCAGGGCCTTCTGGCCAGACCCTCCAGAAAGCCTCCAGCCTCTCTGGGCCGCCCCAGCTCTCCCGCCACCTGGCACACCCGGGGGGGGGGGGGGCAGGAGAGGAGACCCTTCCCCCTCAGCACAGTCGGTGCCCGGCGGGGTGGGCTTTGCTCCCTGTTCCCCTACGGAGCCTTGCCATGCCAGAGAGCATTTCTGCAGGGAGGGGGAGCCTTCAGAGAGGGCAGACCTCCCCGCCTTCTGCAGGATTTTTGCACCTGGCTCACAGGATTTCCCCCCTCCCAACATGTCTTCCCCAAGCCCCAGATGTCCTCGTGGGGGGGAGGGCTGAAGCCTCCAGCCTCTTCTGCGGTGGGGGGGGGCAATGCTGGTGGAGTCAGGCCAGAGTGAGCCTTTTTCAGGGCTGCCACGACATGGCGACCTCTTCATGGAGTTCCCGGGGGTGGGGGAGTGTTAGTTCCAGAAGAGCCCAGAAAAAGAGCCCAGGAAGAACCCATGTGGCACCGTCCCTGCAAGGCCACCAGGCCAGTCAAAGCCTTTCCAGGCACCTGAAGTGAACCAGGAGCGCCCGGGGCCGTCTTCCACGCAACGCAGCGCAAGGCCCACAGCAGCCGCCATGCAGGAGAGGCAGGCAGAACCCACCCGTGGATGAAAGACATGAGGGACAACGCCTTCACCATCCCTCCAGGCATGTGGGCGGCCTCAGCCACATTTTCACTGGGGGGGGGGGGGGGGGGGAAGCATCCCAGGCCAAACCCAATAATGCCCGGGAATTCCTGGAAGCTTTTCGCTGAGACAAGTCAGGGATCCATAGATAACCCAGAGGAAAAAACCAGTCATGCCTCAGAGACGATAGAAGAGCAAGTAGGAAACAGAGAAGCAAAAAGGACCGATCCCGCCTAGTGGCCTAAATCCAGATAAGCAGGGATTAACACCGGACAAACAATATCCTATAATGAAGAACCACAAAGGAGAAAACTACACCCGCCACCGACACAGGCAGGGCGAGCTGCCGAATAGAAACCGGTGCAAACCCTCCACCTGCACTGATGAAGGTACCTAGTTGGGTCTTGGAACGTTGAAACAACAAAGCTCAGAAAGCACCAAAGACCCCACCAAAGTTTCAGGAGACGCAGACCTAACACTGCAGACTCTGGGTTTGGGGGAGGGGCTGCCCCCACAGCATCCCTGCCCACCTACCTCTGCTGGATGGCCTTTGCCACCCACCTTTCTCCTCCCCACATAGAGTTTGGGCTTCTCCCTCCCTTCCTCCACACAACTGGCAACCGACGGGGACAGGTCAACAGGGTTGAGACATGGCCCCCAAAGCTCAGCGAGTGGCTTGTGGGGCCATGAGTCCGCCTGGCTGGGCTGGCCCTGGGGAAGAGCCACGGACCCACCGTGCCCGGCTCCTGGCGTCTGTTCCTTGCGCCCAGCAGGGCCCCTCCTTGACTTTGGCCCCCGGCAGCAGTCCAGAGACAGCCACGTGCCCCTCCTCAGAGTAGGCAGGCACAAGGGAAGGAGGGAGGGAGGGAGGGCCTGGGTCTGACCCGTCTCCCCCCATGTGGGTGCTACCCCTTCATTTGCTTTCAGGCCCGCTGCCTGGTGGTGCCCCCTGGCGTGAGGGCCAGAATCTGCCAGGCGAATTGAGGGCCAAAGCTCATTATGGGGTGCGATGGCAGCAGCTGTCCCCTTTGCCTTCCGTCCACTGGGGAGGCAGCAAGAGGTAATTCCCATCAGTTGTGGGCCCTCCAAACCGGTAGGGATCGCCCCTTCTTTCCCAGACCCATGGAGGAGACCAGGAGGCTCTGCCCCACTCTGGGGCTACAGCTTGCTCCGGGGGCTGGTGCCAAAGGAAGAAATTTGCGGGCGGGGCAGCCCACGTGACTGGGGCACAAAGTCCCGGCTAGCCCGCAGGAGGCGAAATCCAACATCTCTGACAGCAGGTGAGTCCCCGCCTGGCATTGTCTGACATCTGCTTCTCTTCCGGATCTTGTCTCACAGCCACTGGTCAGGCCTGGTGGCCACCCAGGCATCCCCAAAAGGGGTGGAATGGGACAGGTGTGCTCAGGTTGGTGGGGGTCAAGATCAGGCCACTGTTTGTCACTGGGGGACCACTGGCACTGCCAGGGCTGACTGGGACCAGTGCCCTGCAGGCGATGGATGGGCCCCTTCCTGGCTGAAGAAATGGGAGGAGGAAGGGGCTGGGCGCCCACCCGCATGGGGTCCTGTGCTGCTGGGCGCAGTCCTGCCTACAGCTCCCCCCACCAGCTGCCAGCCCCACTGCTCCCTGGCAAGCACAGAGCGGGGGGTGGGGGGTGGGGGGGTGAGAGCAGGCAGGGGGCCAGCAAAGCAGCGGCTGCTGGCATCTCCTGGGATTCCTGCAGGAGGGCAGCCCAGCTCCTCCTGCCAACCCAGGCGCGGGGCAAGGTGGACGGCATCAGCGGCAGCCTTGGAACTTTGGCTGGCTGGCTGGTGAGTCGAGTCGCCCTCCACTCTGCTCCCCCCGGAGGGCTGGGCCTCCCCTTCTCCTCTTCTGCATTTTCGGGGGTGGGGGGCGGGAGGCCATCCCGGCAGGTACATCTGGCAAGCAGAGGCTCACCCAGACCGAAGCCAGGCAGGGTCTGGTATGAAGAGGGGCTGGACCCTGGCCGAGGAAGGGCCCCGGGGGTCTCTCCCTGGCCTGGACGCCTGCCTGCAGCAACTGAGTGGGGGAGAGGGCTGCCATGTGGCCCTTTCCTGAAATCTTCACCTGTCTTTGTGGGGCTTAAGCCCTGCCCAACTGGGCGGCTTCTCCACTGTGCCCGCTGGCATCCAGCTCCACCTCAGCATCCCTTCTGCTTCGGGGTGACCAGGCCAGCAGAAACGGGGACTGGCCCACCAGAGCTCTCTAAGGCCGTGTTCACGAGCGGAGGGAACGCCAGAAACCCTCAGGCTGACAAGCACGAAGCGAAAAGGAAGCCGAAGGGAGAGCAACCCACCTTTCAGGATACACCGCCCAGAGTCGCTCCTGAGCGAGATGGGAGGCCTCCGCAGGTGACACGTAAATCGACCACCACCAAGCAAGCCCGAGGCACCGCTTTGCCTGGAGAAAGGGGGTTGATGGACAGAGGCAGGCTCCTTCCCTGCCCTTCTGCCCCTGCCCCCTTGAGCAGGGAGATGGGGGCCGCTCTTGGCAGAGCCCCATGGCCACGGAATTACACCAGAGCACGAAGGTGGCTCTGCAGAAAGCTGGACGGGGGCAAAAGCCAAATGGCAGCACCTGCCCCAAATAAGGTCAGGTAAGAAAGAGCCGCCCTGCCTTCCTCCTCCTCCTCCTCCTCGCAGCTCCGGCTTCTAGCTGCAGGGGGGGGGGCAACAAGGGGGGGGGGGGCGGCAGCCGGGGGGGTGGGCAAAGAGGGGCCAACCTGGCGCCCAGACGCTGCCAAATCTGCAGAGGAGGAAGGATAGTTATGTTTTAGGGCCATTTTATTTGGCAGTAATGTGGAACTGCCACGGAACCCTGGCTGGGTCCCTCTGCTTCCCTGGGAGCACCTCCTGCCCGTCCATGGCTGCTGAAGAGGAGGAGGAAGGCCCAGCAGGTTCTGGCCGGGCGTGGGCCAACCCAAACAGAAAGGACCAGGCCGAGCAGCGCCTGGAGCCCTTCTTGGAGCTCAGGTGATCAAGTATGGACCTGGAGGGCCCCGGAGGCGGCTGCGCGTCGTCTGCAGGGGGTGCGGGGCGGGGGGGGGGGGGGACAGCGTAGCCAGCGGCCAGGTGGGCAAAAGCCGAGTGGGGCCGGAGGGGGTCGCAGCCCCGCGTGAAAACGCCCGGAAACGGGGCGAGGCGCGTCCCTGGGCGGAGCGGGCTCAGCCATGGGGTCCCCCAGGGGAGCAGCCCGAGCAGCCCCGGGCCTGAGGCAACCGCGGCAGGGGGAGAACTAAGGAACGGCTGCAGAGTCAGGAAAAGCCGCGCCGGCAAGAGCCCAGCGGCGCATCCTCGGGGCCGGCCCGGAGAGGCTTCCTGGAGCGCTCGGGATTCCCGCTCGGTCCCCGGGGGCCTTCCCCGTTTTAGGGCTCCCCGCCCCGCCGCCCCCGGTCTTGTCTACGGGTCTGCGATTGCCCCCCCCTCCAGGCCCGCCCGGCCCTCCCTTTCCGCATCCCGGCCTTTCCTTAGCCCGGCTCCTCCGGCTCTCTTCCCGCCTGGCCAGGAAGCGGCTGTTGGGCTTCTCAGCCCCCACCTCCCCCCGGCCTTCCCCTTCCCCGCGTCCCCCGCACGCACACACGGGACGCGGGGAAATCCCAAGGACGCGCCGCTGATTCAGCGGGAGACGCAGCCTTGGCGCTGAAAGCAAGCGGGGCTGCCCCGGAAGCCTCACTCACTCGGGGGAGCCCGGAGTTTCTCTAGGCAGCCGCTCCCGGCCGGCCCGGCGGCTGAGTGTGCCTAAAACAAACGCCGAGGGGGCCCGGGGACCCCGCCTGCCCTTCGGCCGGGAGCGGCCTTATTTCAGACTCTTCCTATCGCCGCCCCGGGCGGCTCGCAACGAAAGAGAAAATCGCGTTTATGTACAGTGAAAATGCTGAAACCAAGATATTAAAGCCAAAACCATTCACACACACACGCCCCATAATTTAGGTCCTCTCACCCTGTCCCCGCATTTGGGGGAAGAGCCAAGTCTCTCGGGTGCTTAATGGAAGGCTAAAAGAGTGGGGGCTGCTGAAATTCAGGGGGGAAGGGCGCTCCACGGGGCAGGGGCTGCCAGGGAAAAGGCTGCGGGGTCCCATCAGAGGGCACCAGTTAAGGGGAGGGACCAGAAGCCTCCCCTCCCCCCCCCCCCCGCGGGCTCAGATGGGTGGATGTCCTCAGGAAGAAGCAGTCCTGAAAATCACCAGGCTCCGTGCCATAAAGGGAAACGCCAGACTTTGTAATGACAGAAAGCTGCATAAATGTTTTGAATGAATGAATGAATGAATGAATGAATGAGTGAGTGAGTGAGTGAAAAGAACCAGCCGCTTGAATTGCACTGAGAAAGGAACTTGGAGCCGTTGTAGCTCATGCTACACAGGTATGATACGGGTATGAGATGGGTGAATCTAAGGGCACCAGGCATTGCATGGTCTCCTGCCACATACTGGTTCGGTGGTAATTTCTGGGTGGCCTTCAAGACAACTCCACGGAGAGCGTGTTGCAGGAACCAAGACACACTGACCATGAGCAAGTCTTCTCGGTCCAGGAAAGGAAAAAGTTGGCACACAGGAGGAGCCCATGCAAAGACCCTCCCATCCGGGCCATGGCTGCCACCTGCTCTTTGAGGATCCCGTGAGTCTAGCAAGGCCCCAAATAGCGCACCAGCGAAGTCCAGGAGACCCTCCCCCGCATCCAGAGTCAAAGACAGCAGATCATCCACCTTGCGGGGGGGGCGGGGACCTCCTGCAAGGCAGGTGGGGGCACCCTCTCCCGCGAGGGCATGGACCGCTATTGGGGCCCACCCACGGGGGGCCTTGACCAAGCAGGGGGGCCCTGGGTCTGGAGCACAGGTGGCCGGTCTCACGTTCCCTCAGGGTCAACCTCCTCCCAGGCAGTGGGACTCAGACCCATGTCAGTCACGGCCAAGGGACCCGGCCAGCTGAGGGACTACAGCCAGCCAGCGCCCAGGGGAGCCAGAGAGGAGCCCAGGACCTTGGGCTGGACAGCGGGCTGCATCCTTCAGGGTGGAGAGCAAGTTCCCTTGCACTGAACTGACGGCACAAAGGTGCACCGGCGAGCCTGGAGCCCTGGGCTGGAGGATGCAAAGCAGGCAGCGCAAAAGGATGTCGTGGCAGCAGCTACTTTCTTTCTGGAATGCAAAGGTTTGCTCACGAAGCCTTCTCCACGCAGCTGCTCAGAAAAGGCAGCCAGACCCAGAGGGGACGGGTGGGGGTTGGGAGGGAAACTCCATCGGCCTCACCCCACCAAAGACCCGTGGGTGGCTAGCAAGAAGGCGGGGAGGCAGCCGCTTTGGGCAGGGCTGGTGCTGGGTAGGAGGTGGCGCTGCTCTTGGGGCATCGCTATGGGCGGGTTGGCCCCCTAAAGGTGCAGAGAGCTGGGCCCTCAGCCTGCCTGGGGTCCCCTATCCTGCAGCTGTGACTTCCTTCCTGAGGCCACGAGGAAGTTGCTTGGGCAGAGCAAAACCTAGTATCCCCGTCCAAGGAGGAAGTCAGGGTTCCACTCTTTGTTCGTTGTTATCCTGCCTTTATTTTTTAATAAACGCCACAGAGGGGCAAACATGTACCCTTCCTTTCTCTCCCCCCATTTCCCCCACAACAGCAGCCCTGGGCTGAGAGAGAGCAACTATGTAGAGATTTTCCAGATGGCTGCACACGTGGATGCCTGTGGCTGGCCGCTCCTTCTTTCAGTGAATTGTGTGTATGGTAAGAAAGATACTTGGAATTGAAGGCTTGTGTGGAAACTTATTCGGCCTAAAGGGAGTCTAGCACCTCTTGTGTGACAGGACCACGGCCTTTAGGTCCGGTGATGGGGCAAGATACTAGGTTGCCAGAGCTAATCTGAAGAAAGGTATTCGGAAGGCCAAGACTGATTATAAGAGGAAGATTGAGGATAATTTTTATAGCAATAACCTGAGGCAGGTGTGGCGAGGGATTCAACAGATTACCAACCATCAACCGACCAATGTCATCCCTGCTGAGGGGGATGTTTCATTGGCAGAGGAAATGAATCATTTCTTCGCTCGCTTTGAAGTAGAGACATCAGAGGCAGATAAAATGCAGCCACCAGTCATAGCCCCCACCTCATTGTGGAGGAACTGGAGGTGAGGAGCTTTCTGAGGCCTGTGAACCCTACAAAGGCTGCCAGTCCTGATGGTATCTCTGGCCGAGTGCTTAAAGACCGTGCTGATCAGTTGGCTGGAGACTTTACCAGGATCCTCAATCGGTCCTTATCCCAGTCCACTATTCCACCTTGTTTGAAGGCTTCCAGCATTGTTCTGCTGCCAAAGAAGTTCCCTATCAATAACCTCAACGATTACAGACCAGTGGCACTCACTCCTATCATCAGAAGTGCTTTGAGAAATTGGTCTGCCGGCACATCATTTCTGGTCTTCCGCATACATTTGATAAACACCAGTTTGCATGCAGAAAAAAATAGATCTACAGAGGACGCTATAGCCATCACTCTTCACACTGCTCTGACTCATCTAGAACAGCGGGAGGGCTACGTGAGGATGCTTTTTGTGGATTTTAGTTCTGCGTTTAACACAATTCTTCCACATAGACTAGTGTCTAAACTTCTGGACCTTGGGCTTTCTAATTCAATCTGCCTTTGGATTATGGATTTCCTGTCTGGCCGCTCACAGAGGGTCAGATTAGCTAATCATACCTCTTCCACCCTTATTCTTAACACTGGTACACCGGTGGGTTGCATGTTGAGTCCTTTACTCTATACTCTTTATATGCATGACTGCATTCCCACTCACGCTAGTAATACTATTCCTAAATTTGCTGATGATACAACAGTGGTGGGACTCATCTCCAGGGGTGATGAGTCTGCCTGCCGAGATGAGGTGGACCAACAATGGTTGCTTTCGTGGTATGGAGACAATAACTTGGTCTTCAACACCAATAAGACCAAGGAGCTTATAGCAGACTATAGAAGGAACAGATCAGACCTCCAGCCCTTGCTTATCCACGGAGACCGAGGGGAGCAAGTGGCCAGTTTTAAGTTTCTGGGTGTTACCCTAAAAGAGGACCTGACCTGGGGGTGCCCACATTGCAACCCTGGTCAAAAGGGCCCAGCAGAGATTAGACTACCCGAGGCTTCTCAGAAAACAACAAATGAATAAAAAACTGCTGGTGACCTTCTACCGCTGCACCACAGAGAGCATCTTAACATACTGCACCTCTGTATGGTTTGCCAATTGCACAGTGACAGAGAAGGAAAGCCCTCCAGAGGGTCAAAGTCATTGCCCCTCAGGGGATCCTGGGTTGCCCTCTCCCCTCTTTGGAAGAGCCTTAGAGCTCCTGCTGCCTTAAGAAAGCTCAAAACATTCTCAAAGATCCATCTCATCCTGGGCACCCCCTTTTTTTGAACTACTACCCTCTGGCAGACGGTACAGGATAATAAAAACAAGGACAAATAGGCTGAAAAACAGCTTCTATCCCAGGGCAGGAGCTCTGCTGAATTCCGCTGTATAGTGCAGGGTTGTTGCAGTGTCGGGAGCTTTCAGTTCAGTGTGTGGAGTGTTTGTGTTTATTTTCATGGTCATGATGTGCACTGAAGGTGGTGTTTGATTTCTAAGCTAAGCTAAGCTAAGCTAAACTAAACTAGGGGTCACCGTAGCTGTCTGTGAGGGAGGACCCTGGGCCCACCTTGCCTTCTGCCGTGGCTGTGCAGCCAAAGTTGCTTTACCTTGTGGGATGCTCCTTCTCGGACCCAAACTACTTTCCACCTAGACAGTGGGGACTCTTCAGGGATGGGTCTGGGGCTGACCTGGCTGGGGAGAGCCTCCTGTGACGGCGGTGGCGGCGGCTGCTTGAGGGCCCCCTCCCCACCAGGCACTGACCCCACCCCCCCAGGTGCCCTGGCTGTCAGGCCGTTGCCCCTGAGTGGGAACCTCTCTGGGGATGGCCTGCCACCCTCTCAGGTGTGTACCTTAAAGGGGGGGGGGAGACACACACGCGGCCTGGGGGTGGAGGTGAGGGAGAGAGAGAGGCCAAATGGCTTTAGGAGGAGTAAAGTCGTGACTGACCCTGAGGTCCAGCAACCCTGCCGGGGGGCAGGGGGGGGAGCATATCAGTCTTCTTGTCCTTTATGGAGACTCAGGAGTGCCGGCCAAGAGGCCCCGGGAAATAGTGGCCAGGAAGGCCGGTTACGCAGGCGGGCTTTCCTTCTGATGCCGGGAGAAGAGGAAGGCTCCGTCGTGGGCTGCTCCGGCCACCCAAGAAAATGGGCCCTGGGGTGGGGGCATTTTTCAAATCTGCAGTAAGTGTCCCGCAATGCCAAATGAGATCTCCCTAGGTTGATGGAAGAGACGGTCTAGTCCCATCTTAGGCAGGAAAACCGGCTGGGTGACTTTGGGCCAGTCCCTCTCTCCTACTCCAACCCAACCTTGCAGGGTTGTTGTTATTGGCCAATTAGGAGGAGGAAACAGATATCCTGTGTTTGCCGCCTTGAGTTACTGAGGAGGAGGAGGAGGCTGACCCTTAGCGACTCCTGGCCAGGTGGTCTCTCCACACCTTCTGATCTCGCCCTGCTTCTGGGAGTTGTTCTGGGCTCTGGCTGGGGTCAGCTTTGAGGGTGTCCAGCCACCTTTGGTGGCCTCCTTTCCTTAAAGTTATACAGGTGGGATAGAAATGTAGTACATAAATGAACACAAGGACTGCCTGGGCTGCTTCTGGTGGCGCACAAAGTCTATGTTCCAGGGCACCCCAAGAGTGACCCCAGCTGGGCGCAAGGCAGCTGTCTGCCTCTTGCGGCTGCCTGCCAGTGAAGCCGCTGCAGCTGCTTAAAGCTTCTTGAATAACAGGGCAGTGAGGGAGGCAGCTTCCCTTCCGGCTGATTCAGAGCTCCTGAATCGTTTGCCTCTAAGAAGGTAGCTAATAAGTTCCCAAAAGGTGACAAACTTGCTAGGCCTGGAGGAGACGGTGCTGGGACTCGCCTGACCTCTTGACTGCCTCTGGAGGCTCCCCTGGAGCTGCCCTGGGTACCCGGATCGGTCTGGGTCTTTTCCCAGGCACTCCACGAAAGCTGCCATCCAGCAGGCAGAAAAGGGGGTCCCGGTGAGCTTGAAACATTTAGGGAACGGACGGAAAAGAAACGGGGCTCTTCAGCTACAGGCGTACAAGGCACCTGTGGAGAAAAGGGGCCGGCCCAGGAAGACCGGGGGTGGGGTGGTGGGGGCAGAGGCCTCCTTTGGCCCCGTGGTGAGTCTGGCAGCCAGGCATCAATTTGGCAGATTGGTAATTAAGGGGTGCAGCTGAGAGGCTGTGCATCCCGTCTAGCCGCCTGCCTGCCAGTGCAAGCTCAGCTGCCCAGCATGTGCCATGCAAGCCTCCACTGGGAGGCCGGCTTGAAGGGCAGAGGCTGACCCACTTCTGGGACCTGGGGCTGCCATTCGCAGGTGAATGAAAGCTGCTGCTTAAGTGAGAGGCGCCCTTCTTGGGGCGCAAACAGGCGGTGGGGCTGGCATGACGCTGCTGGCCAAGCCCTCTTTAGTTGGCACCGTGCCACAGCTGCCCTTCGTGGGTGCCTGGGGCTGCGGAGGGCAACTAGCTCCAGGAAATTCTGGGTGGGCTCGGCCTGGACTCGGCAGAGGGGGGAGCAAAATGCTAACCCAGCAAACTCCCTAGTTCCTCCTGTGGGTGCTCCCAGCTGCCTGGCACACTCGCTCCTGCCAGAGGCCTCTTTTGCCTGGGAGCTGATGAGCCAAGCCAGTTGATGCTTTTGAGGCAGTCTGGAGGCCCTCTTTTCCCCCCCCCCCATTTCCTGTGAGCAGGCGGGAGAGGAGGAGGAGGAAGAGAAGTTGGGGCCTCTCATCTGGAGCCCCTCCTTGCCCGAGTCCTGGTAGAGTTGGAGGTGTCCTTCGGGGTCTCGGGCAGGGCCTCAGGCGGGGCAATAACCAGCAGCCCGAGACTTTACAGACAGGGATCGGATCTTGGTATCAGGAGTTTCAGGGGCAGCCCGGGGGGTGGGGGCTGCAAAGCTGTGGGTCAGGCCCCCTCCGAGAATCGCAGCTGGTCTGTCGTGGTGAGAGGTCTCTGGCCACAGTTGGGCGGCTGGGAGGATCTGAGAAGCAGCAGCTTGGCCTGGAGACCGACCGAGTTCTCATCGCGTGGATGAGCAGGCAGGACCCCCTGAATGTTTGCATTCTTGTCTGGAAGCAATCGGGCGTCTTGGTGGCAGAGGGGCCGCCCTGGGGCTGAGAAGGGAGGAGGAAGGTTTATTAGGTGCTGCAACAGGAACAGGCGCCAAACATTCGGCATCCAGAGGAAAAATAAAGCTGAGGAAGAGAAGGAAGCAGTGCGGAAATGGGGGTCCGGCTTGCAGCCCTGCTAGTTGGCAATCCACTGCTATGAGGGTCAAAGGCAGCCGTGTGCTGGCCACTCCGATCCACCTGCGAGGCCGGCATCAGGCATGGTGTGTGTGTGTGTGTGTGTGTGTGTGTGTGTGTGTGAGACAGGCCGATTTCCAAAACGGGTCAAGTCCATGGGCATCACCTCCTAGGAAATGAGGGGGCTTCCTTGGGCAGTTGGTTGGGCCCTGAGAGAGAGAGAGGTCGAGCTGCTGCCCAGACGTGCCAGGACTCGGATGTTGTTCTCATCGGTCTGCTAATTCTCCCCAGGACGAGGATCGGCTGCGGCTGTTCAGTGTGGCATGAACTGGGAAGGCACCTCGGGAGCCTGAGGTCGATGCCCAGAGGCCTTAACCGCTCCTCCCTTATGTGGAAAAGGACCAGAAAGGCAGAAGACATTTTGAATGACCGGATACCGATGTGGGATTTCGTCTCTGTCACCCTGGGACAATTCTCTACATAGTGAATTGCTGACCTTATGAGGGCGACCAAAGAGGATTTGGCAAAAGACCACCAGGGCAAGAGGCTTACCGGGAGCTCTTCCCACCAGGAAGCTCTCAGTAACCTGATCCCCCCCACCCCACCCCGGCGATGGGGACATTTCCAAACAAGCTCACAGCAGCAGCTGCCCCCCATTTCTACTTCCCAATAATGATTGTGGAACCACGAAAGGAGAATATTTCTAGCTCGGGGCTGAAATGAGGATCTCTGAAATGTATTATCTCTGAGTTTGGCTGTTCTCTTGCAGAAGTTTCATGATCCAGACTAGGTAGCATCATCAAATGCTCATCATCATCATCATCATCATCATTGATGTTACCTAGTTTGGGTCATGAAACTTCCGCAAGAGAACAGCCAAAGTCGGAGAGCACCCAGGAGCCCTCGGTGTTTGTGGGATGTCCGCTGAACTCTGGTAGATTAAGGAGTCTTTCAAAAACTCAGCTGGACAAGGAGCCCAGCAGGGCAACAGGGGCAGTTCAGGGAAGGGCCTCTCTGGGGGCGGGGACTTCAGGTGACCAGGTATTGTGTGCCCCTCCTCAGCCCCCCAGCTGGCCCATGCAAGGGGTCACCCCTCTAAAGCTCAGCAGCACCCCGCTCCCAGGCCCACCAGGGGCACACTAGCGCCGACGGAGCAGTGCGCTTTCCGCCCTGCTTTGGGCCAGTGAGGAGTTGCAGGAGGCGGGTGGATTTGGGGCCCGTATGCAACTGCAGGTGGGCTCCGGCCTGGACAGGCTCCAGCTAAAGGCTCCCCTGCTCCAGGCGAGCCCCCCCCCCCACTTCCCACTCCACCTGCAGGAGAGGAGTCCCAGAGGACAAGGAGCAGGCATGGACCCGGGGCTACCTCATGTGGCTGCGCAGCTAGCATTTGCTGAGGCACCCCCTGTCCGGGCGGCCCCAGCAAAGGGCCCAGGGTGAAGCCCCACGTCCCCAGCAGCACCTGAGCGAGAGGCCAGCTGGCCATAGTGGAAGGAAAAGCTCATGGTGGGTGCTGAGCAGACAGGACAGAACCCAGCCCTGGAAGCGGGGGGGCAGTGCTCCCCCCCTCCCCCCCCTCATGACTTCCTGCCCTCTCTAAGCTCCGGAATAAACACACAGCCACAGCTCTTCTTCTTCTTCTGCTTGGACAAAGCTTTAATGGTAGCCTGGGCGCAGGAGAGATGCTCGCCCCCCTGCCCCAGTTAAGCAGTGGCATCAGCGGCGACCACATCCATAAGCACAAAGCTCTTGACGTGGTGGAATTTGCTGCAGGAGAAGTCCACGTGCAGCTGCATGGCGCCTGTGCGGCGAGGCGTGAACTCGAAGTAGATCTTCGACCGCTCCCCGGCTGCCAGATCGGCCACACTGTAGCAAGAGGGGGAGGGGAGTGAGCTTCCGGGGGGAGTGCCAGCCTCCCTTCACCCGCTGGGGCCCCAGGGGGCCGTGGAGAGAGTGGCACTGGGCTCGCCAGCCTGGCGTTGGGGAGCGGGGGGGGCGGATGTGCCACCCTTGGCCCTGGCCGGGCAATGCTGCCCCCCCCCTTCCGCCCAGACCCACGTACTTGATCTTGATGGCCTGGCCCATCAGGGTCACGAGCAGCACGCAGTCCTCCACGGGCTCAGGGAGCGGGTTGGCGTAGGAGATTTCCAGCGTGGTTGGGGTGTTGGCAAACACCTTTGGAGGAACCTTCCAGGGGGAAAGCAGCGGGTCAGCCCGGCCACAGAGCGGGGTCTCGGGTGCCCCCCTCCTGCCCTTTCTCAGATGCCAGGTGGGGCAGGGCGGGGGGGGTTGGGGGGGGCGGCTAAGGGGCCTCTTGATTTTTTGTTGGAGGTGATGCTTTGTGAATCTGGAGCCTTTTCATTATTACCACAAATGTGGGCCCAAAAAGGAAGCCCCCCCCCCCCAATCCACAGTGGGAGGAAATGGGGCTGAGCAGGAGCAGGAGTCCAAAACGGCCAAATCATCCTTTTCCTCATCTTTAAGACGTACTGAAAATGCCTCTGAATGACCTGGAACCTGAGACCCCGTAACGGAATGGCCAGTTTGGGCCAGTTTGGATGAGCTCAGGAGGGAAATGGAAGTGCTCTGGCTCCTGGTCCCTGCTGGGCAGCCAGAGGAACTGCCAAGCCGCCGAACCCCTGGCCAGTTGGCTGCTTCACCCAGGGCCGTGAGGAGGGCCGGGCAGCCTCCGCTGGTTTCCTGGCTGCCTCTGGCGGAAGAGAGGCCTGTCCACCTTCTCCACGGACCGGGCTGAGCCCAAACCAGCCGGGCTTTCCAGGCAAGGCAGCTCAGCCAGCTCCTTGCAAAGGAACCAAGTCGGCTGCGCTCAAGGGGCTCCGGCCACTGCTAGCCGGGAGGAGGACGGCCGGAGCAGCCCTCCCAGAGCCTCGCATGGACACCGCCGGATGGAGCACCACTCCGGCAGTGCAGGGGGGAAGGTGGCCCCGGAGGGTCTTTGGAAGCAGGGCTTGATGGGGCAGGCAGCCTCCCAACGTGGGTTGTGTGTGTGTCCGGGGGGCGCTTGCCACAATGGAGAGGTTGTGTGGGTGCAAGTGTGTGT
>NW_020769490.1:122504-160921 GCF_900518735.1 Pseudonaja textilis | reverse complement strand
GGGGGGAGGAGGAGGAGGAGGAGGAGGAGGAGAAGAGAGAGGGAGTTGCACTGGGGCTCCAGCCAGTGGCCGGGCAGCGGAGGAGCCCACCTGGACTGACCTTGGCTCCTCTCTTGTGGGGTGGCATCGATCACTTGCCAGCCACAGTAGGGGTTGCCCAGGTCCCTCCGGACAAACCAGCTTTCGTTCCAGACATGGTAGTCCCTGAGGGTGGAAGAGAGGCCAGACTGCAACACCTGATAGCCCTGGCAGCCTCTGGCCCAGAAAAAGGGTTTCTGCGGAGCCTCCCAGGGCCGCCAGTGGTCTGGCCATGCCCAACCCAGAGCCCCTTCCCAACTGGAGGCTCCAGTCCCTGCCCGGCTGGGTGGAACCTTCCACAGGGCTAAACCCACCAGCTCTCCTCCTGCCCCACTCGGGCTGCCTGTCTTCCCTACCAGACGGAGTCTTGTCCCATCTTGAGGCTCTTTCCGGCAGGATCATAGTATTTATCGATACTCAGGTTTGAGTTCGAATCGTGGGCAGAATTGAAATTTGTGACCAGGCGCGTCGGGATCCCCAAGCATCTCAAGACTGCAAGCGAGAGGAAGGCAGTGTGTGCCATGGAAGCCAAGCTGTCCCGGCCCAGCAGATGCCCCCCTCCAGGTTGGCCTGTGGCCACTCCCTCTGCCAAGGCTTACGTACTGGTGCCCGTCACGCCAGCAAAGACCCAGCACTGCCCATACTGGACAGGACTGTAGTTGCCCTGGGCCCACTTCCTCAGGATGGCCACGCTGCCGTCCCACCGGGAAGGGTTCTCATGGTGGGCGAAATTCTCACTCCACTTGCCCTCCAGCACCCCGTTGTCACCGTCATTGCCATTGACCTACAAGGGCATCAGAAGCGGTCAAGGAGCAGTGGAGGTGGGCAGGCCGAGCCCCCGGTGCCCCCTTTGCTCGTACCATGGCACTGACGATGCGTCCCACATACCGGGGGTCGCTCCGCCGTGAGGCGTCCCCCGCCGGGTCCTGGCGATGGTAGAGGCTCAGGTTCAGCAGGTGGAGGCAGATGCTGAGGATGTTCTCCTGAAACTGGAACCAAGAGAAAATTTCCCACTCAGACCCCCTTGAGGGGGAGGCCCCAGGAGAACCGCTGCAGGATAGGGGACCCCCCTCCGTGCTGCCCCCTGCCCAGAGGGAGCCGGAGGCCTCTTCGGGGGAGGTTTCCTCTTCATCCCTGGGTGCTGTGGGGGCCCCAGCTGCAGAGCAGCCCCTCCGAGGGCCGCAGGGGAGCCTGTCCCTGGGGAAGGCCGCCCATGGCCTCTGTGGCATCGCCCCACGGGCCGCACCTGCTGGAATCCGTCTGTGAGCGTCCAGCCGAGGAAAGGCCAAGTGCTCACCAGGGCCGCGTGCAAACCTTCCGGAAAGCCTTTCTTTGGCCCAGGGACCAGGGCACCTGGTGGGGAGGCACAGGCCCGAGGACCTGAGCAGGCCAGCTGCAGGACTCCCTGGGGCAGCCAGAGCAGGCCAAGGGGGGCACAGAGGGGTATCTAATGACCTGCCCTGCCTGGTCCCAGGGACAGTACAGAGAGACTCGGGGGTGGGGGAGGCCTCTGGGACAGCAGTCCCTCCCCCAGCCTTCACCTGGGTCAAAGGAGCAGAGGGCGTGCATCACAGGGGCCCCATAGGCCCCCTCAGTCGCTGACCTGTCCATAGTACCATCCTCGAGCTTCAATGAAGTTGGCGTTGCCCACGAAGATAATGCCGTTTTCGTTCAGCACGTATTCTTGCCTCTCTGCCTCGTTGGCCATAAAGACCAGATCCCCTGCAGCAAAGAAAGGTGGTGAGAAGCCCCCTCCTCAGCCAACCTCTGCTGTGCCAAGCCCTCCCCCTTCGCTTTGGCCCTCCCTTCCCTGGGCCATTCAAGAGGTGCTGCGGGCAGCTGAAGGCCGAGCGGGATGGCTGGGCAGCTGTCTAGGGAGGGCTGTGCAGGCAGAGGGGGCAGGCGAGCGTGCCCCTCCTCCTCCTCACCTGAGCACCACGGGTTGAAGAGCAGGATAAACTTGGCCAGGAACCTGGTTGTCACCTGGTTGCCGCAGGTCACTTGCAGGCTCAGCTTATAGCGACCGATGGCCGCCCTGCTGGAGCTGCACATGGAGAAGTTGATGGAGTTGGCGTTGCCCGACGTCTGTACTGCACCCCAGGCCCCTCCAACCAGGGAGTTGGAGAGGGCAAACCCACACCTGGTGTGTTGGGCCTCAGAAGGGCTTGGACCTGCCCAGGACAAGAGAGACAACACGCTGGGGGAAAACACGGGCTGAGCAGGCCGTCTCCCAGGGTCCTCATTGGACACCATCAAGCTCCAGGTGGTGCCCAGTGGAGAGACCCAGCCGGGCTCCCTGTTCTCAGCAGGCAGTGCTAGGCCTTCCTCCCTCCCTCCCACCTGCCAAGGAGGCCTCCCCACCCTCACTTCCACCCTGGGCCGCTGGGCGGGGTGGGCTTCCTCTGCTGGGTCCCAAGGGGCCGCGGGTGGGAGCAGGGGTGTCCAGGGGGCTCCTTGGGTGGGAGGGGGCGTCCGTGCCAAGCAAGGGGCGGGAGCTGATGGTCCTTGCCCACCTGAGGGATCTGCCCGCAGGCCTGGGAGTCACCCTGAGGAGGAGGTCCCTCGAGGGCCGCAGCCTGGAGTGGAAGGGTGCCCCCTCCCTCCCAATTGGGCTACCGGTGGCCCTGACCGAGCCCTCTGCAGAGGGGCGGAGGAGGAGGGCTGGGGGCCGTTACCCGTTTCGGCCACAAAGGCCAGGCTCTCCCCTGCCTGAGGAGACCGGTTGAAGTACAACGTGAAGTCGAACTTCTGCCCACGGCGGATGCAGAACTCGGGGGTCACAAAGCAGCCGGTGTGATGCGCCTCAGAGTTCCTGGACACGTGCCAGTTGATTTGCGTGGGGATCAGCTCTGCGCAGCAAGAAGGAGGAGAGGCCAGCAGGAAGTCAGTGGAGCCGCCCGCCGGCTGCCGCTGGCCGCTCTGGGGGGCACGGGGGAGGTGCTGAGCCCCCCTCCCATGGGCTGGGGGGGAGAGCCCCAGGGGAGGGGAGCAGCCATGCCAAGAGTGGCCTTTCTTATTTGCACAGGAGTCCTCAGCCTCCGGCACAACTAAGCCAAAGGTTCTGTTAGTAAGCGAGACAGTCGTGAGTTCTGCCCCATTTACAAACTTCCTTGCCAAGGTCGTTAAGTGAATCCGGCTGAATCCCTGGGACCCTGGAGCCATCATAAACGCGAGTCCGTTGCCAGGCGCTCTGAACTTTGGTTGTTTGACCCCAGGGAGGCTGCAGGGGTTGCAAGTTTGAAAAATGGCCCCGGCACTTTTTTCCAGTCCCGTTGTAACTTCGAATGGACACTAAAGTCAAGGACTGCCTGTATTTTGCTCCTTAATCAACCGCTGTCCCATCTCCCAGAGCCCAATTTTTATGCAGAGCTGACAAGAAGAATCATCATCAAAGGCTCCTCCTGGAGCCGGGCTTGGACCCTTGTTCTCGGCTCGAACGACACCACCTTTGGCCAACGCATCTGGGGGTCCCCCTCTTCCCTTTAGTCTCCTCTGGGTTTCTTCGCTTTGCCATCGCTCTCCTTTGGCCTTATGCTGGTTTGGTTTTGTATTTTTGGCTTGTTAAAATGCTTTAACAATTGTTTAAAAGTTACCAGGAATTCGGTGGCATAGATATACAATTGATATAATTATGATAAATGATACAGAATGTATAGAAAGCTGTAACAGAAACCAGTCAGCAGAAAAGGCATTATTAGCCTATAACCGATTCCAGCAATTGTGTGGCCTGTGTGTGTGTGTGGGGGGGTGGGGTTCCCTGCAGCCTGCGGTGAACAGATCTCTCCCAAGGGCAGCCCTGGATGTTCAGGTCCTGCACCCCAGAGGGGACGGGTCTCGTGGCGTTAAGGAGACCCTGGGGAGGGGCAGAAGGAGGCTGAGATGCTGGGGAACCTTTCCCCACCACCGCATCCGCTTTGGAGAGCCGGTGCTGCTGAAGGCAGCTTACCTCCCCCCCGCTCCCCCCCTGCCTGGGGTCTTCCCAGAGAAAGGCCAGGAAAATGAGGCTGGCCACAGGTTCCCCCAGAGGCAGGTTCGAGGTCCTTTGAGGTGTGGGGGGGTGGCGTGGGCATCTGGCAGGGGGCAGGCAGCAACGGGCAAGAAGACCCCACCAGGAAACGCGGGCCAGAAGCCAGCTGTGGGTTTGGGCATGTCCGCAAGTCCCTGGCAGCTGCCCCTGCTCCGACTCCTCCCCTCCCCCTTCAGGCAAGGAAAACCCAAACCAGGGAAGGTTAGAACTGACCTCCGACTGACTTCCAACGAATCCGCTCGAGCCCCCCCTCACCCCCCCCCGCCTGGAGGCAGCTCTACCTGGAGGGAGCAGCTACCGCCTCTCTGGCCCCACTGAGTCGGTGGGACACTCCTCTGCCCCAAGGGGGGCCCTGGAGAGGCTGGTGGGGGGAGGACGGGCACCGGAGGAGAGACCACCCCAGGCCTGCAGTGCCCAAACCAGCCGGGGCACAAGATGGGGAAGGAGGCAGTGCCAGGAGCCGGCCGGGCTTCAGCCTGTGTCCCAAGGGTACATTTAGCGACAGTCCCTTGTCTGAAATGGTATAGGTTCTGCTTGAGCTGTGGGCTGAACTAGAAGACCTCCAAGGTCCCTTTCGGGTTCTGTTCTGTTCAGTTCTCCTCTGCTCTATTTCTCTTCTCCCTTCTGCAGTCTTCTGCTCCTTGATTGCCCGGACTTGATGCCCGGTTCTGTCTCCGGGAGGGCTGGAAAAACTCCTCTGGGGACCAGGCTAGGGAGCTCTGCCCCTCCACCCGCCAGGAAGGCTCCCCGGGCAGAACCACGGCTCCCTCGGTCTCTCCTGGTCAGCCCCGTGAAGGGAGGCCACTCACCTGCCATGGTTGTCTCTTTTCTTCAGCACTTCAGCCAGAGACTCTGGTGCATTCCTCTGGCGATCCACCGGCCCGAGTGAGATGCCAGGCGGCTCCTGCCGATTCCTATAAAACCATCCAAGGGCAATTAACCGGTTCCTCTAATAGGCGCCACACCAATTTCCCTCTTCAGTGGGAGGTGCGGCTGGGGGAGGCCGGGCCGTCCTTCTTGCTCAGAGGAAGCACATTCCCAGCTGCAGGAGGGCCAAACTGGATTTTCTCCATGGAATTCCAAGGCCAAGAGTCACCCCCCGCCCCCCCCACAAGACAAGGAAGTAGGTGGGAGGAAGAGGCTGCCGGAGGAAGTGCGGAGTGGCAACAGCTCAGGTGCGCCATGCACACGGCCGCCACTTCGGACAGGCTGCATTTACCCCCAATTATCCTCCTGCTCTGGGGCAGGTGCCTCTCCTTCCCACACCTTCCTGTCCCCTCCCCTGGGAGGCTGCGCACCAGCTGCCCCTCTTCTCCTTCCCAGAAGGGCTTCAGGGGTCCCAGTCATGCTGTGCATTAGCCCTGATCCAAGCCAGGACACGACAGGAGGCGGAAAGTCACCCAACAGGCCTCAGGACTCCCCTGGCTTAAGAACAGCCTTGTTCAGTTTGTTCAGGAGGTGCCGGCCATTGCGCCCCACCCCCACCCCCCGTGGCCTTGGTAAGAATGGGGAAAGCTGCTTGAGCAGAAAGCGCTGCGCCTGGGGAGGGAGGGGTGGACCTGAAGGTCCAAGAGTCCCTTCCAGGCTGCGGGGCCTGAGCACTGGTGACTCTCCCTTCCCCAAACTCCCTGATTGACCTCTGCCAGAGAGAAGTTCCGTTCCAACCTTCACCCAAACCGAGATCAGTTTTTCGTCTTTCCTTCCTTCCTTCCTTCCTTCCTTCCTTCCTTCCTTCCTTCCTTCTCCTCTCTCTGTCTCTTTCTCCTCTATCACACCACTGCACCCTCCCGCGTCCATTCAGTCTAGAGATGCTTCTGGCATCACCTACTTTCCCTCCACTGGCTTCTCACGTCTGCAAACCACCAAGCCACCCTGTCCGGATGGGGGAAGAGTGCAGGAGGGGTGCTGGCCCCACATGCCTGTCGGCAAGCCCTCTGGCCCCCAACTGCCTCTTGGACGGACACTGCTTTCTCCAGTGGATCCAGCTGTGCTCTTGCAGGTGGGATCCTCCAGGGAGCACCTGTCCCCCCCACCCTCCTGCTGGTGCTTAGGCAGTTTTGGGTGTTGTTTCAATGCCAGCTCACTCCACCCCCACATTACCTGCATGGTGTGGAGAGCTCAGCTCCCGTAATTCCTCCCCACCTTAGGGCCCCTTTGATCCATGAGCTGCGCCTTTGTGCTGTGAAGTCCCAGGACTTGTCCCCTGCCCCCACCTACCCCACAACACACACGCACGCACGCACACACACGCACACACACGCACACGCACTTTTGTTGCCGGTAGAGCTGCTTGCCTCAGCTGGCCATGCCCTCCCCTCCCCTCCCCTCCCCTCCCGAGGGTGTTTCTCCCCGGTATCTGCCTGGCTTGACTTTCCAGTTTGGGAATTCAGCCGCTGAGCTGCGGCTTCATCCTTGTTTATTTCCTGCCAACTTCACAGGAAAACACTTTGGCTTCACCTAAACACCAGCCTGGATCCTGGAAGTCTGCCACGGTTGGGCAACCCGAACCTCCTTCCACACCCCAGTTAATGGGCCCGATGCGGATCTGGGTCCTTCTGAAGAGGAAGCTGGCGGCTGCCCTGCCCTGCTTTCTGAGTCACTGTGGGGAGGCCGGGCGATTCCTCTCCTGGAAATGCCACCCCCCAAGAGTCGTCCGCCCCCCCCGCCCGCTCCCCTGTACCCCCCCCTCCTCCTGTGCCCACAGAGCCCGGCCATCCTCCCTCCCTCCCTTGGCTTCCAGACAAGCAGGACAGCTGCAGGGACCTTCTTCCCCATCCTGGGATGCTGACATCTATCCCCTCTTGCGCGCTCCTCCCATCACAAGCCTGCTTGGGACCTTCAGAGCAGCCCAGGGCTCTACCTGCCTCTCGGGGCCACAAGGCAGAGCTGCCAAGGGCCTGGGATGCCGGAATTCCCTCCAGCAGGCCACCCAGCCCCAAAGATGCCTGAAATCCGGGCCCTCTTTGCACACGCTCTCTCTCTCTCCCCCCCCATCTCCTTTGTGGAGGTGGGGCCTCCAAAACCTCTCCGAGGAGAAGGACAGGTGGGAGCCAAGCACCCGCTCCCTTTGGAGGAGGCCTCTCCCAGCTCCCCAAGAGTGCAGGTGTGGAGGGGACATGACTCAGCCATGTTTTTGCAACCCCCAACCTCATTTTGTTGAAATAGTGCAGTAAGTGGTGGCTCTGTCCACCTTGCTGAAGGGTAGCCAGTATTTCTCTCAATTCTGTGCCAATTATTAGGCCTTATCCAGAGAGTTATGGGAAGTTTTGGGCATTGACGAACTGGACAGCCCCCAGGATGAGCAGGGGCTTGGAAGAGAAAGCTGAAAATAGACTCTGGATACCCTTAGCAGGAAGGAGGAGCAAAGAAGGCCAGCGGGAGACCTGGCAGCTCCCTGGAAGTCGCTGGCAGGCTGCCACGTGGTGGAAGACCAAGCAGGCGCCCTCCGGGGTGGCCTAGGTAGCAGCTGAGGAGAAAAGAGGCTCCCTTACGGGTGAGTTAGTGGGCAGGACGAAAGCTACTTTCCTCCTGGTAAGAGCTGGGGGGCCACAGGCTGAAAGGCTCTTGTGGTGGACGAGGGGCCCGTTGGGTTCTTGCCCAACTGCAACCATTCCACCCAGCTGCTCCCAAACTGGCGTTGGCTCCTAGTAGCCACTGGGAGGGGCCTCCTTCAGGATGGTCTGCGGCAACAGTATTTCATAGCAGAGTTTCTTCCAAGGAAGGAACGTATTCTATATTTCAGCAGACTTTCACTATTTTCCTTCCGTCTTCGTTCAAATCAGTTATTAGCTCTCTGTTGGCATTCTTTAGCTATCGGCTCGAGGTTGACAACGCCTTGTGCGTTCAGTGGGAAGCCTTCTGGAAAAGGTGCGTTGGAACAGCCTTCCTGCATAAGAGGTTCCAAAGTCCCCCGCCATGTTTTCTTCATTCACATGCCAGCTGGCTTAAGGACAACCGGACCTTTCCACTCCACAAGGGCTTCTCTATCCACAATATCACCCAGCCTCTGTTTGACCATTTGGAGAGGGAGAATCGCTGGCCGCCTTCTGAAGCCTCTGCTGAGGTCCAACCAGACAACTTTTGCAGCCTTCCTCTACATCGGGGTTCCCCAAAGTGGTCAGTATTGACCCCCAAGAGTTGAAGGAGCTTCCCAAGGAGTTGATTTAACAGAATAACAGAGCTTGGAGATCTGCTAGTCCAATCTCGCGTCCAAGCAGGAGACCCTGGACCGTTCCAGACAAGGGGCCGTCCAATCCCTTCTCAACATGAATGGATGGAGGGAGGGATGAACGAATGAGCCTCCAACGGTGAAGCCATTCCACGGATGAATTGTCCCCACTGTCAGGAAACCGCTCCTTATTCCTAGGTTGCTCCTCTTCTTGATGAGTTTCTATCTCGTTGCTCCTTGGCCTGCCTGCCTTCTTTGGTGCTTTGGCAAATAGCTCCCCCACCCCTTTCTGTGACAGACCCTCAAATATTGGAAGGCTGCTATAAATGGCTGGGGGGTCAAAAGGCGGCCATGGGTGACTGGGGGTCAGTAGGCAGTGGCTAAATGAGGGAAGTTTGATTGAAGTAAATTAAGTTGGGGGGGGGGTTGGGTCAAGCTCCGTGGCAGGGCTCGGCCCGCAGGGGAGCAGGTTAGCAGCAAGGCACCCTGAGCCACAGTTGATGGACAGCCAGCAGCCTTCAGTTGCCTCAGTCAGCTGGGTGCTGTTACGGCCTTAGTAAGGCGGCCAGCGTGGTTTTGTGGTTAAGGTGCTGGCCTAGAAACCAGGAGGCACCATGACTTCTAGTCCCAGCTTGAGCATGAAGTGAGGTGAGTGACTTGGGGCCAGTCACTCTCTCCTAGCCCCAGAAAGGAGGCAATGGCAAAGTGCTTCTGAAAAACTGCCCAAGAAAATTGCAAGGCCTTGTCCAGGCACTTTCTGAGATTGGACAGGACTGGATAAAAGAAACAGTGAATCTCAGTACTATTAGTTAAAGTAGGATTTCCCTTCCCCCCCCCCCCCATATAATAACTGTTGGGTGGGTGGGTGTCAGTGAAGAATGTAAAACTTCATGGGAGTTCGAATTCTTCAGGACCCCCTGGACCACAGCACCCCACCCCACCCAGCCCCGCCCTCCACTTTCTCCCAGAATTTGTCCAAATTCATGTCTGTTGCCTCAATGATCCTATCTAGCCACCTCCTCCTCCTCCGCCCTCCCCTTTCAGCCTTTGGCCTTCCCCACCATTGGGGGCTTCTCCGAGGAGCCCTCTCTTCTCATTGGGTGGCCAAAGCATTGGAGCCTTAGCTCCAGGTTCTGCCCTTCCAGAGGGGACTCGGGGCGGATTTCTCCAGCACCACAATCCGAAAGTGCCTCCATTCTTCACCCTCCGCCTTCCTGGTGGTCCAACTCCCACAGCCGCACGCGGCTGCCCAGAACACCGGAGCTTCCACTATATGGACCTTTGTTGGCAAGGTGACGGCTCCGCTCTTTAGTAGGCTGCTGTCTTATGCTTTGCTGTGGCTTTCCTCCCAAGGAGGAGCAGCATCCTTTCACGATTACAGTCAGCATCTGCGGTGCTCTTGGAGGCCAAGAAAATCAACGTTGTCGTCGCTTCCATTTCTTCTCCTCCCCTTTTCCGGGAAGCGATGGGAGCAGATGGTCTTAGTGTCTTAATGCTGAGCTTCTAGCCAACCGTTGCATGGCTCTCCTCCAGAGGCCGCTTAGTTTCTCGTCAGCTGGCTGGCCCTTCCCTACCAATTGTCCTGTAACGCTGACCACAGGGTCCTTTGGTGGAGCTCGTCTGGCCTGGCAGCCCAGTTTCAGGCGAAAGGCCTGTGGGGCCTCCCAAGGGAGGGCTGTTCTTGGGGCGTCCACTGCTCCGCGCCAGTGTCCCCGCCCGTCTGTCCCTGCCTCTCGAAAGGGGCTCATTCTGGAGGGAGACCGGATCAGGGAGCCTCCGCAGCCCCACGTTCCTGTTGACCTTGCACACCAATGAGGGATGAAGGAGCCAGTAGGATTAAGGACGTGGGAGGCATTGCACCCAAGAGCTGAAAGGAGCAGGGAAAATCCATCTTCCTTCTTCCTCTAATCCACCATCTTCCTGCGGGAACCAGCTCTGAAACCTGTTTGAAGGGCTGAGATCATCATTTTCCTTCAAGGAAGTTCAGGATTGCAGACAGCCTCCCACTCCACCACTTCCCAGGAAAAGCTACTTGCAATAGGCCAAATTATTCTTAAATTTCCCAAGATCAAGATAATTTGCTTTGGAGTAGCCGCATAACCAGCATCTAGGCGGAGAGACTGTCCTAGTCATCCACCTTCAAATGCTGCCCTAACAAGGCAAGCGTTGCGAAAGCGCAGCTTCTTGGCTGTGCCAGCCTGAGTTTGAGAACCTGTCCCCAAGGGAAGCTCCCAATCTCGAGGGGGGGCAGACCTGTCACTTGATCCACCTGCCTTGAACCCAGAAGCCAGTGGGAGAGCCAGAGGAGGAGGGTGTCTCTGCTCCGCCTGGACCTCCATCTCCAGGCCCCTTTCAGCCTTCTCTGCCCCTTGCCTAGGAGCGACCAAGCTTTGCCTCCTGTCGCCCCAGACTCTTCTCAGGTGGCCTCCCTCCTTTGGCCCACTCAGGGCTCCCAGGCCTGGTCTCCCCGGGCTGAGCTTGCCTGCACCAAACAGAGGGAGCCTGTAGGTGCCCTTCTCCAAGGATTCCTCCCTTCCCTGTTCTCGTTCCCAGTAACTGAAATCTTGAGGAGCAGGTGGCAGACGTGGCCTTTGCGCAACTGCGGGTTGTGTGACAGTCACGCCCTTTCCTGGACCAACGGTCCCTACTCACAGCCACTCATGCCCTGGTCACTTCCCGTCTTGACTTTTGCAATGCGCTTTACATAGGGCTGCCCTTGAAGAGCATCCGGAAGCTCCAGGTGGTGCAAAATGCAGCGGCCCGCACGGTTTTGTGCAGATCCCGGTGTGCATGTTTCACCTCTCCTGCGGGAGCTGCATCGGCTGCCGATTTGCTTCCGGGTGCAATTCAAGGTGCTGGTTGTCACCTTTAAAGCCCTTCATGTCTTGAGACCAGGTGATCTGAGGGACCATGTCTTGCCGGTCACATCTACCCGACCCATCAGAGCGAGAAGGCAGGGAATGTTGCGGGTTCCACCCCTGAAGGAGATACACCTGGTGGGACCCAGAAGAAGGTCCTTCTCCGTGGTGGCTCCCTCTCTCTGGAATATCATTCCCCCAGAGATTAGAATGGCCCCACTCTAGCACTCTTTTGGAAGGCACTGAAGACCTGGTTTTGCCAGCGGGCCTGGAGAACCCAGAGTGGGATGGAGCCCATCAAATGGTTGGTGTGAGGTGCTGTCACCGGGGCAGGAAGTGGGGAGTCATTTTAGTATATTAATTTAATATATTTATTATGTTCCATCCTTCCAATGTGGGTAAAATGAGCAGCTAAATTGTTGGGGCAATATGCTGACTCTGTAAACCACTTTGAGAGGACAGTAAAGCACTATAGAGCATGTACGTAAGTGTAAATGCTATTGCTATATGACTTCTTTTGTTAGTTTTATTGTTTTTTTTAAATTTTATTGGTTTTTAAAACAAACATAAACAAACAAAACATAAAAACATCAGGCCATCTTCCATATATGTACATACAGTGTGTCGGTTGGTTTACAAATTGTTTTGTGCTTCCATTTCGTAGTCTTCAATTACAATTACATTGTATATGATCTCATATTTTCAATCCAATATTAAATACATTGGTATCATTATTAATCAATCATTTGACTATACTTTTATTCATTCATGCTTTAGGAAATAATCATATTTTACTTAATTTGTTTTGTGGCAATTCATATTATCATCCCAAATTTATCCTAAAATCATTTTGTAGATATAATAATAAAAGAATACATCTTTATATATTTAGTATTTTCTAAAAGTCTATATATTTCGTTACTATACTTTATTGTCTAGCCATTGATAGAATAGATCCCAAACTTTATAAAATTGTTTATCATCCTGTTCTCTAATTTCAAATGTCAATCTACTCATTTCAGCACATTCCAATATTTTCTTAATAATTTCCTCCCGTGATGGTATTTTCTCATTTTTCCAGTTTTTAGCAAATACAATCCTAGCCGCTGTTAGTACATTTACAATCAGGTATTTCAAATCTTTACTATATATTTCAGGTAAAATTCCCAATAAAAATATTTCTGGTTTCAAATCTATATGCTTTTTTGTCATTTTTTCCAACCACGTGTGGATTTTAGTCCAGTATTTTTTAGCATCCGCACAAGTCCACCACATATGGTAATATGAACCAGGTGTCTGATGACATTTCCAACATTTTTCAGATTTATTCTTGAACATTCTTGCTATTCTTGTCGGGAGAAAATGCCACCTGTAAAACATCTTATACAAATTTTCTTTATATGCTGTTGACATTGTCATTTTATAATTCTGAGACCACAATTTTTGCCATTTCTCTAGATCAATCCCATATCCAAAGTTCTTCCCCCAAACAATCATAGTTTCTTTAACTTGTTCTTCTTCTAGTTTAATTTCTAATAAATATCCATACAATTTTTAATCACCTTTTCGTCAGTACCTGTCAAAATCTTATCTGTCAGTCAGTTTATCATAGAAACCTTCTGTTTTAAAATCTTTATCATACCTTGAATGTATTTGCGCATATGAAAACCAATTCATCTTTATACCTTGTTCCTCTAGTTTTTGTATAGATTTAAGTTCACCCTTTTCATTCAATATTTCACCATATCTAACTGTTTGTTCCTTTTTGTATATTATAGGATAAGAAAATGCTTCAATAGTCAATAGCCAGACTGGAATTTTCAAATAATATTGTCTTTTAATCTTCTCCCAGTTTAACCACAGAGACTCCCATGTATAATGCCTTCTAAAGTACCCCTGTGTTTTAGTTCCTTTATACCATAGAAAAGCATGCCACCCCAACAACAGGTCATGTCCTTCTAATGTCAACAATCTTGTATTTCTTAATGTTATCCATTCCTTAACCCACATCAAAGTTGTAGCTTGGTAATACAACTCCCAATTAGGCAAACCAAATCCTCCTCTTATTCTAGCATCTTGCAAAAGTTTTAACTTTATTCTCACTTTCTTACCTTGCCATATAAATTTCAACACAATTTTATTTAAATCTTCAAAGTAGTCTTTTCCAAACCTAATTGGAATTGTTTGAAACAAATATAAAATTTGTTTTTAAAATTAATTAAAAGAAAAGAAAATGTTATTGTTTTTATATGGGGTTTTATATTCTGTGAGCCGCCTTGAGTCGCCATGTGCGAATAGGCGGCAGCATAAATTCCCTAAATAAATAAATAAAATGAAATAAAATCAGTTGAAATCCAACCCAGCCGAGGGGGCTTCTAGAGCTGAGGACAGCCTGAAGGGCCCCTCTGCACGGCGGGGTCTGGAGGGACCCCCGGAGGGAGAAGCTGGTCCGTCCCCAGCAGGAGCCTTTTCTTGAGGGTAAAGATGAGGCTGCCAGCCAGGTCTAACTTTCATCCTTGACTTTTCCTTATTCCCCCTCCCGCCCAGGCCCACAACCACCAAGGAGGCGCAAGCACAGCCACCCATTCACAGGCTCGAAGGAAGAGCAGGCGCTCCTTGGCTGCTCCGATGCCCCCAAATCACCCCTCAGCCTCCCCTGCAGGCGCTCTAGAAGCAAGGCGAGCCTTAGCCAGGGCAGCCCTGGCCCCTCCCCGCCTCCCTTTGAGCCGGCAATTCAATTTTGACACCTTTCAACAGGGGGAAAGCCTGAAAGCTAGGGGGGCTCTCTTCTGTCCCCCCACCTGGTCCAGTGGCTGGGAGGAGACCCTGAAAGATGACAGATGGGTGGGGCAGGGAAGGACAATTATCAGGATGCTGGAGGATCTTGAATATTGGGCAAAACTAGCAACATTAATATCAACTGCTACAAAGTCTTATATTTTGGGAGGGGAAAAAATGGAGGGGAGAACCATTCCAGGCAGGGGCGCCTGAGAAGTGTGCAGGCGTCCTTGTGGATTGCAAGTCAAACAGAAGCCGCTGAAAAAGGCGCATGGAACTGTTAATTGGCTCCCTAAGCCACTTCAGGCCACTTAGCCATCTAAAATAAATAATTTCCTAATATTCTGTGAATAAATCCATCTCCATGATGGCGAAGGTCCTTTGGAAAGCATCAAGTCCTTTTGGGTGGGAAAGCTAAGCGGCAGAGGCGTTGGCACCAAGGCAGGCAGGGTACCCTGCCACGAGGGCCCTGGCTGTGCTCTAAATGGGAGATCCTGGCCAGCCCCAGGCCTGCAGGACAGCCAGCTTAGCCCAACTCAGGTCAGTCTCTCTGTTACTCACAGGGGTTGTTCAGGTTGTCCTGCCCAAGGGAGAAGAACTGGCCAGGGGCTGAAGAGGCTAATCCACATTAGTTGGCCTGGATTATTTGCTACTGATTTTTGTCTCCTCATTTCCCTTTGCTGGTATGTTTGGTAGCTGAACTTACAGATTAACAGAGTTGGAAGGGACCTTATACATCATCTAGTTCAATCATCCACCCAAGCAGGAGACCCTACAGCATTTCTGACAGATGGCAATCCAGCCTCTTCTTGAAAGCCTTCAGGGATGAAGCTCCCACAACTTCCGAAGGCAACTTCTGTTGGTTGATTGTTCTCACTGTCAGGAAATTCTTCTTTATTTCCAGATCGAATCTCTCCTTGGTCAGTTTCCATCCATTCTTCCTTGTCTGGCCTTCGGGTGGTTTGGAGAGTAGCTTGACCCCTTCCTCCTCCTCTCTGTGGCAGCCCCTCAAATACTGGAAGACTGCTCTCCTGTCTCCCCTGGGCCTTCTCTTCCCTAGACTAGCCAGGCCCAGTTCCTCTAACCATTTTTCATACGTTTTAGCCTCCAGTCCCCTCATCATCCTGGTTGCTCCTCCACACTCTTTCTAGAATCTCAACATCTGGATCTTCAGCCTATCTTCTAGTGTGTCAGCTATTCCTGCCAGCTTAGTATCCACTGCAAATTTGCTAAGTTCCCCTTCTATTCCCTCATCTAAGTCATTTATCAAGATATTGAAGAGTGCTGGGCCTAAGAGGGAACCTTGTGGCACCCCACTGCTCACTTCCCTCCATGCAGTCGTAGACCCATTAAGGACAATTCATTGAATATGGTTTGTCAGCCAGTTGCGAGTCCATCTAGTGGTGGTGCTGTCTATCCCACTTTTTTCTAGCTTACCAAGAAGTAGGTTATGGTCTACTTTGTTGAATGCCTTGCTGAAGTCTAAATATATTACGTCCACAGTATTTAATTGGAAAGTGACCACAATATGCAGACCTTCCAGAGGAAGCTGAAGGGGTGCCGGCTGGTTGCTCAGGAATGGACACTCTCACTGGTGACACACCCAGTGGATGCGACAGGCCGTTCCTAGAGAGTCGTCACTGACCGAAGGAGTGAAGGATCTCCTCTGGAGATGCATCGCCTACCTGATTTGTGCACGTTGGGAACCTGGCTTCAACGAAGAGGTAAAGCCCATGCAAGTGGCCAACGGAGAGGCTGCAGAATTGGTAGCACAAAGGACAAGAGGCCTGCACATTGTTAGGAAAGCTTTTTAAAAAAAAATCCATCAAAATTGGAGTATCTGAGTTTGATCCTTCTGTGATGCAACAAAACAACTTAATGGATGATACCAAAGGACAAGTCTATAACTGAATTTTGCTTTCCAAAACCAAAATCCAACCCACAATTAATGATTCTCTTTTTGTTCCACTATTGTCTCCTAACCATTCATATTCAGTAGCCCACAATCTTTGGCCCAAGAGGTTCCATTTAACCAATGTGTCCAATGTATTTCACTTGGCCCATTCCATGTACCACCCCCCACGAATGCGTTCCCTTTCGTTTTAAACTAACTGAAGCCAGTAGCCATCTTAACGGCAGAGAATTCTAAAGTAAGTGAGTTATAGCATGTTCTCCGGTAGAGTCTTTTAAACTTGGATTTAAGATTGGGTTGGGGCCTTTTTATTTTCTCTTCAACAAGAAAAACAGTAAAACTAAATGTCTTTGCAAATGGGAATTTAGGTGCTGAATCCAACAATCGCTGAGCCTTGTTAAGTGTTGATCTCTCTTTTATGTGGTTTACAACAGTGGTTTTACTAGGTCTTAAATACAGTATATTGTTATCTTTCTGGTTCTTTCTACTGATCTGTCTTTTCCAACAAGCATAACATGACGTGGGCATGAGGTGGGTGAGACTGGCGGAGGTGCTGAGGAGAGAATAAACACTGTGACAGTGCCACACACAACCAGGAGAGGAAGAGGGCGAGAGCCTTGCAGCGAGACTTGTGAAGGTGCCAGGAGAGCTGAGCGGGAGAGGTAGCAGCAGACGGGTGGCAGAAACGGAGCTGGGTCAGTCAGTCCATAATCAGAGAACGCGCCGCATCTGACAAGGTGCTTGAGGAAAGAGCTGAGATGTGGTCAGGATCATGCCAAGGTCAAAACCGTAGCAGGGGTCGAAAGTAAGAATGCACACAAAGCATGAATCTGGGGGCAAGAGTTGCTTCCAGCGGTGGATGGCACTCCCCGCACGCTGCCCAGCAGCAACAGGCCAGCCCTGAGGCCCAAGGTTAGAACAGGAGGCTCCAGATCACAGAAAACACATCAACGGCAGGCTTCTTCTAGGGGGACAAGCCAAAACAAGCCACGTCCAAAGGTCTTTGCCTCTGGATACGAGAAACCAGTAGGTCTGCCTAGGATTGGGCCCAGGCTTTGTGGTAGGATCTGGGGATGCCAATCCAGGGGTGCGATGGAAGGGTCCCGGACCACCAGCCAAACCTGGGACAACCTGGACATGCCACAGCTCAAAAGGCTGATGCACCTGAGAGCCGCACAAGGTATCATGTGTCTGCGTCAATTTGGCTGAACCTGAGTCCTGGGTCCAGTTCTGGACACCCCGAAGCTGGAACAGGTTTGTCCTCACCCTAACCTTGTCACTCCGCAGCCCCTTTTGGGCCACTTTCTGACCCTCGGTCCCTGCAGCCAGTTCAGCCACAGCACCCTCACCTGGAGCCATGGCGGGTCCCTGAGGGTCCCCACCTGCCTCCACCTGCCCCCAACCCAGGTGGACGATGGAAGCCTGCAGCAGCCGAGTCTGTTCCTCAGCATCCCAGAAGGATGAAGTGGTCTCTGGGAGGCCAGCAACAGCCACACTGGACCCTTCCTGTTCAACGGCTCACCCCCAGCTGCTCCTTGTCCTCCAGATTTTGGAGGCAGTATGGCGTGGCCTTCGCCTCTGTCCAGGGGTCTCCCTCCGGCCGAGGTCTGATGCCCAGAAAGAATGCCTGGGAACCAGAACTGCCTCCCCGGTCACGGAGGGTTTACAGACTTTGCTGTCTGGAGAAGTGATCCAGGACTGGACACCCTCAGCATAGGGCGCTCCATCTTGCAGCTTGTAATCTGGAGATTTGGAGACTCTGAGAAAAGTGTTCAGTTTTGTGTTTGGTTTTGCATGGACTTTTGTGAGGGCCGTATGGGGAGGGACAAGGAGTGGGTTAGGCTACATTTTGTAGGTGGTCTCTGTGTTTTTTACTAGCGTGCCTGTCTCCACTTTTTAGGCAGTGGATGGTGCACATGGAGAAGGGTTTTCATTTGCGCTCAGAACATAGAATCCTAGAGTTGGAAGGGACCTTTGAGGTCTTTAATCCAACTCAGGGCAGAAGGCCTTGTACAATCTTGGTCTAAAGGTTGTCCACTCTGTTTTCTTGAAAACCTCCAGCGGTGGAGCACCCACAACTCCAGGAGCTGAGCTGTCCCATTGATAAGTAGTTCTCGCTGTCAGAAAATTTCTTCTTCTAGGTTGGATTTCTCTTGAGCAAGCTTCCACCCATGGCTTCTTGTCTTGCCCTCTGGTGCTTTGGAGAATAGATCAACTCCCTCTTCTTGACGAGAGCCTCTCACGTTACCGCGGGACAGTTCTCCTGTGTTCCCCCCTCCATTCTTCTATTGATAGGTTAGACAGACCTTGTTCCCTCAACTGTTCTATTGAGCCCCCAGACCCCTTATTATCTCCGTTCCTCTCCTCTGCACACTTTTTAGGGTCTCATATTTTTTTTGTATCATGGTGACCAAAACGGGACACAGCTTTTCAAGTGTGGTCTTACTACTGCAGTATAAAGGAGTACTAATTCTTTGGGTGATCTGGATGCTATCCCTCTCTTAATGCAGCCTGGGATTGCATTGGCCTTTTTGGTAGCTGCAACACACTGCTGGCTCATATTTAAGTGAGTGTCTGTCAGTCAGTGCTCCATTCAAAATCCAAGAAAGAAATACTTAGACTCCATAAATTAGAGAAAAGAATTCTTTTACTGAAAAATGAAGTGATAGCATCGGTAGGATTCTGAATCTAAGAAATTAGGCACACAGATCGCATATACAAAGTGCTGGAATTGTTCCCACCCCCCATAGTTCAAAAGATTCTTCCAATTAAAAGTTCTGAATGTGATCATGTGGACATCTTCAGGTGGTGATGAGGCCTCTGTTCGTTGACCTTGGCATAATTTGATAAAGGTTTGCAGCTGCACAGAGAAAAGAAAGCTAAGCGAGAAATAGAAACCTAAAAGCAGGAATTTATGCTCCCCCCCACTCCTCATTTACACAATACAAGAATGTAACACCTCCAGCTCTCTTCCCAGACAATATCCCCCCTCCTCCCCCCCGTTACTTATGGCAGCCGAAAGATGCAAAGCAGTAGTAGAAGATCTTGAAGGCTGACAGTGTCACTAGGATACCTAAATCCCTCTCAAAGTTACTGGAGTTAAACCAGGTAAATAGATGTTTTCTAAGGAATGTCTTGTGCCCCAACCCTAATCTGCCATGTGGGTAGGGGGAAGAGAGGTATGGATTAAGGGGACGGGTACTTAATGAGGGTTTGGCACATCTGTCTCCAATTTTAGGGAGTGGGTATTTATTTTCCAATAAAAATGTGTAATTTCCTCCTAACAGTACCAGGATAATAGAAGCACACCAGCTTGCTTCGGGATTATAAACCCCCTAGAACATATATAAAAGAAAAAAAAAAGGAATGATATGGCCATTGGTGTATACTACAGGCCACCCAACCAAGCAGAAAAAATAGGTGTCCTTTTTGCTAACCAACTAACAAATATATGTAGGAAACACACTACAATAGCAATGGGGGACTTCAATTACCCTGATATCAATTGGAAGACTAATTCTTCACCAAGTGAGAAATCAAATAGGTTCTTAACCAACCTAGCTGATAACTTTGTTGTCCAAAAGGTAGAGGAGGAAACTAGAGGGACAGCCATACTGGACTTCATTCTCACAAACAGAGAAGAAGTGATAGGGGGAGTTGAAACTTCAGGAACCTTGCGTGAGAGTGACCATGTCCTACTAGAATTCAACATAACACAAACACAACCAATAGAACACAATGATACCAGAGTCCTAGATTTTAAAAGAGCTGATTTTAACAATCTCAGAGAGAACTTGGGAAAAATTCTGTGGATGAAAATCCTTAAGGTGAAAACAACTCAAGAAGCTTGGGAAACTGAAAAGTATGATCATAAAAGCCGAGACCAGCATATTACCACTGAGAAAGAAAAACAAGAAATTCAAAAAGAAACCAGCATGGCTGCACAAAGATCTCTGTGACAAACTGAAAGACAAAAAGGACAAGTACAAAAAAATGAAAAGAAGGATATATAAATAAAGCAGAATATCAGCAGATTATATCAACCCTAACCTTAACCCTAACCCTGCAAAGACCAAGTCAGGAAAGCAAAAGCTCAGAATGTCAAAAGTCAACATAGTGACTAAATCAGTAGACCAGCGAAATACTGTGGACATAATATACTTAGACTTCAGCAAGGCATTCGACAAAGTAGACCACAACCTACTTCTTGGTAAACTAGAGAAAACCATCACCATCAGATGGATTCGTAACTGGCTGAGAAATAAGAGAATAAGTTACAAGAATATAAAGACATTGAAGATATAGTAACAATATGTACTATGAACCAAATAGATAATTTTTTTAAGAGCGTACAATAGAGCAGGCAGAAAAAAGAAAGATCTCCCCAAAACAATGAAAGGATTATAGATGGGTATTAAAATGACTCAGCAGAAGGAGATAAGGGGTAAGACAGAGAGAATATTCAGTTTGTAAAAGTGTTAGAAAGAGATAAAAGATCCCAAGAGATAAATATGAGTTACCAAAAAAAACAATAAATGAAATTTTTAAAAAGACCAAGAGATGATAGATAGAGATAAAATACTTTTCAAAATGGTTGTGCTGTCCAGACAGTTTAGAGTTAATGGGATTTGGGATAGTTAGTTAGGAATTGTGAGCTGTCCCATTAAGGGAATGCATCATGGTAAATGTAGTTAAGGTATCCTGGGAAATGTAGTCCATGTCATGTGGTCACATCTGTAAACCTGATTGGTCACTGAATTGACCCTTGGGTTGGGGGAGGTTTCTTCACTCTTGCTCGGACCCTAGCATCGTGCTAGCGTCTCTCCTTTGTCTCTACTACTATGGGATGAAATGGGGAAAGATTACTATCATTTTACACTACGATTTCAACTATGCGAAGAATTGGACATTAGATGCATCTCGACATAACTGAGTTACCTTGAGGATACCTAATATAATCCAATAAAAGAAACTTTGTATGAAAGAATTTGTAGAGTTATCTATCTGTCTTTATATTCAACAATCGAATCAAAGGCGAATAGCAGTTGTTTTTGAAGTGCTAAAGCACCCACAACTTCTTTCAACACACACACTTCTTCAAAAGATGCTCCCAGCATTTATCTATCAGGTTTATAAGGCTGCCAAATTCCATGTCAAATCTGAGCAAGACACACACTAAGGAGACCTGCCCAGCCAACCGTAGAAGAAAGAACAGGGATGCCAGAGCCGTATACCTGCCACCTAAGGTTACACTTGTAAGGGGTCCATGCCTCCTCCTGGTCAAAACTGGGGAGGAAAACTTGTTTAAGGACTCCTTGAAGAAGGGCAGGCGAGGGGCTGTATGTATCGGGGGGGGGGGCGACAGCTGTGCCAGAGGGCCAGAGTTGGTGGGCGCCTGGCTTCTTCTGCAGAGTCAGTAGGCCAAGTAAGTAAACCCTCCTTTCGGGGGGGGGGGGCGGGGGGAGGAATCTCCGGTCCACCTCCAGTTTCTCCCTCCTTGGAATTGGTGGCAAGGGCCGCCTTCTCCCCTCTCCCCACCCCTGCTGGCAAATTAAGGAAACACCATTCAGAATCCCTTGGGGATGTGGGGGGTGTATGTGAAGCCTGGTCAGGCCTTGGGGCAAACTGTGCATTATCACAAGTTTTGTGCAAATGCCACAATTGACCCATGTTCTTTAGGTGTGTACCCACGCCTGCGCACACGCCACCTCCCCCACAGCAGACCCGTGTTGGTGCAAACACCTTCAATTCATGGGCAGCTTTCCCGCCTCTGCATTCTCTTAACTGTGCCCTGCCTGGTTTCCCCTCTTGACCAGCGGCCAAGAAGCCCCTCCCCCTCCAGGATCTTTAAAAGACCCAGGGAAGAAGTTGGAGGCATTATGTTATGGAGCCCTTGGTGCAGCCCTGAGGCCCTTTTCTAATAAAAAAAAAATCAATAAAAATAAATAATATATTAATTTATAATAGACAGTAATAAAGATGGGACAAAAATCTAATCAATAAGGTAGCAGTGGGTTGATACTTGGGTAGCCAACCAGCCTCCTAACGTCTGGGTGTTCCAATGTCCTGTATTGGCCGCTCATTTCCAGCCCCTCGTGTTGAGTGGCCTTTTCCTTGCACTTTGCTCAGCCCTTCAGAGGGAGGGACGGGCATCACGTCCTCCAAGCGCCTCGGAGTTGGGGGCAGCTGAAGCCTTGGAGAAAAGAGGAACATTGGACGGCCTGCGGGTCTGATCCCCACGAGGGCCGCTTTGGGGCTCAGGATGAAAGGGTCGGGCCTGAAGATGGAGCTGTGGGGGGAAGAGAAGCCTTCCCCACCTCCTCCCCGCCATCATCGGGGTGATGCCCTGCCTGCCGGAGGGGGCAGCTTCCCAGGAAGAAAAGGAAGGCCAGCCGGGTGGCGCCTCGATGAGTTTTTCCCTGCAATGAGGAGTCAAGACATTTTAGGCACAGGGAGAAAACGCGTTTATTCTTCGGTGGATGCTATTCAGGCAAAACGGCGCTTTGTTGCACCAGAAGGCTCTCCCTTGGCCCCACAGCCGCCTCCGCCTCCTCCTTCCCGCTCACAGGTCAGTTGGGGGCCACTGTGACGGTCTCAAAGGCCTTGACGTCCTGGAACTTGTTGCAGGAGAAGTTGATGAGCAGCTGCTTCATCCCGCTCTTGCTGGGAATGACCTCAAAGTACATCTGGGAGCTCTGCTTGGCCTTCAAGGGGGGCACCCTGCAGAGGAGGAGAAAGAGGAGGAGGAGGAGCAAGGGGACCCGTCACTTCTGGCCTGGGCCGAGCGCTGGACTCGAGGCGCATCCAAGGGCTGGGAGGACCCGGCGGGGCTGCGCTGGCCCTGCCTGCAAGGGGACTCCCCCCTCCGCTGGGCAACCCGCGGCCCCCCTGGGAGCTGGTTACCCTCCGGATCGCAAGTGCCACTGCTTGAGGAAGGGCCAGGAGGCCCCACAGAAGGGGGCAGGGGTGGCCGAGTGTCGGGCGTGGGCTGAGCAGCCTGGATCCACACACAGATGCGAGGAGGATGGAGGGGAGGGGGAGAGCCACCTGAAGGCCAGGCCCAGGTCTTCACGAGCCTCAACCCTGCAGCCACAGCGGTGGGTCTTGGCTGGGAGGCTCCCTCTTGGGGGCCTCCTGAAGGAAGGGCTCCAAGGAACCCCTGTTAAGGCACCTCCAGCAAAGAAGAGGCCCCTCCCAGTGGTCTGTTCCACACGAGGAGGAGGGGAAGCCTCAGACTGGGGAAGGGAGACCGGGAAGGGAGGGGGGCACATCGATGGGTGCCACACAGAAGCTGCCCAGGGACTCCTGCTCATCGCCATCTGAACCAGCGCCAGAAACAGTGGGCGAGCGAAGCCAAACCTCTAAAGCCCTGGGCCCAGCTTGGGCGCTCTGGAACGTTCCCCTGGACGAGTCGGACCCCCTTCCATGCGTGTGGGTCAGAGAAGCCCTCGACCCAAAGGCAGGCCTCGAGCAGCAAAGGTCAATCCCCTTGCAGATGTAGCCCCCTCCCCCCCCCCGGGGTGGGTGGGTGGGTGGAAGTGTCAGCTCCTCTTTGGCAGGGCAGAGCAGCCACCCCTCCCCTCCCCCTCCCGGCACTTACTCTAGCCTGAGCTTCTCTGCCAGCAGGTCGCTGCCCTCCACCTGCAGCAGGCATTCCTTCAGCTCCTCATCCAGGGGGTTGGTGAAGTTGGCTTCCACTTTCGTTGCCTGCCCCACCTTGGCCTCGCCCAGCACCTGCCCCAGAGCAGAGACCCCGGTGAGCCCAGGCTTCCTGAAGGCCTGGCAGGAGCCACAGAGGCGCTGCCAGCCCAGCCCCCAGCCCCCAACCCCACCCCCGGCCGAGGCCTGCTTTGGCCCTCGCCCAGCCAGCCCACCTTTATGGCAATGGAGGGGTTGTCCAAAGTAATGTCTCTCTCCACCACGGTGTCCTGCCCCTCTTCCATCTGGCACAAGGCAGTGGCCCGGAGCATGTTGTCTGTGGTGAGGTGCTCCTGGTACTCGGTGTAGGAAATCTTGATGGGAAAGGATTTCTCTGAAAGGAAAAGTCCAGCTGCGTCTGATTCTGGGCTGGACCGGCTCCCCCCCTCCGCCCCCCTCCACCAGAGTACCCCTCTGCCAGTGACTGAGCCCAGGTGCAGGGAGCCCCAGAGCTGCCTTGGAAAGGACCGCAGGGGGGGTGGGGGGGGCTGGGCTCTGTGTGTGTGCGTGCGCCTGTGTGCCGCCTCTGCTGATTAAAGCCGCCACCAGGCGGCTGCTGGGATCCGTGAAGCCCCCCTCGGAGGGTTTAGCCATTCAGGGATAAGGTCCTTTTCCTCTTCTGGCTGCCATTCTTGAAGCCCCAGAGGTCACACAAGGTTTCCTTCTGGGTCAGGCCTGGTGCCTTTCTCCTTCAGGGCAGAAGGGGATGCTTGGCTGCCCACCTACAGCAAAGGGGCCTCGCCCGCAAAGGAGCACCGAGGGCAGCCCTGAATCTCAAGCCCAGCAGCCACCAACCTCCCAGACGATGCGGCCTAAGATCCTGCCCGCCCCCGGGCAGTCTTGGAGCCTTGGTGTGCCAAGGGCAGCCACTTGTTGAGAGGAGGACTGCCGGGCCCAGCAAGGTTCACGCTGACCCGTGCAGCTCTAAAGCAGGCGGTGGACAAGCGCTCGCAGCCGAGAGACAAAGGAAGAGGCAAAGAGCACCATGCCTGCCCCAGTCCCGCCTGGATGCTGCTTCCCTTCTGGTCGTGGGCTGGATGCCAGCCAAGCCACCTGCTGCCACCCGGGCACAAGTGCCGGCCCTTGAAGGCCTTGGCAGAGGATTGGATGCCTCTGGCCACCTTCCTCACCAACATAGTTTGGGCCCCTCTCTTTGCTCCGTGCACTATGGGGGGTGTGTGTGTGAGGGGGAGGGAAGGGGTCAGGTAGGGCTCAGCCCGGCTGCTCTCCCTGGGGCGGGCAAGGCTCACCTTCTTTGGGGCCAAGGTCCACCTTGAGGCTGTTCTTCCAGACCTCGTGGATGGGCTTCCCGGTGTAGATGATGGACCAGGCGGTCAAGTTGGCGGTCAGCTTCCTCTTCTCCGGAGCCAGGTTGGTCAGCTGCAAGACCAAGCTGACGTCCTTGCCGACCTCTGGCAGGCCCTCCAGCTTGAACTTCCCCGAGATGGGCTTCTCTGCTTCGGGCAGCTTGGCGGAGGTGGCCGAGAGGATGTCGAGGTTCAGCTTGCCACGGGCCTTCCTGAAGACCTCTCGCTCCTTGGCCGAGCCTGCGAGGGAACCACAGTGGGGGCTCTGTGTGTGAGTGTGTGCGTGCCAGGGGAGGCCGCCTTGTGCCAAGAGGCCTCTGTTTCTGGGGGACACGGGGGGAGAGCGGGGGGCGAAGATCACTTGTTCCTGGGTGAGACAAGGTGGATCTGGCTTCTGCAGCTGCCCAAGGAGGCCCTCCTGCCCTGGCAGCTCTGGGCAGCTTCTCGGGAGCAGGAGCCAGCGTGACTGGGGAGGGTTTTGCTCTGCGGTTGCTTCTGCCACCGCTGGCTGGGGTTTGGCTTGGCCATCGGCCCTTCATCAGCTTCAGGGGCAAAATCCACAATGCAAAGATTTGGTGATTCACCAAGAACATTAATCACTCTTTTAATTACTCACTCTTCATTAATTCCTCCGTGTAAGCCACCTGGAGTGGCCTTGTCAATGAAGGGTGCAGCATATAAGTGTAACAAGTGAATGAATAGGCTGTAGCAGGTGTGAGGTCAATGGCCAGCATTAATCGGGAAGCGTTCAGTCCCCCAGATTCATCGAAGCTGGGAGGGTCGCGCCCACTTCACCGGCCTTACCTTCTGGGTACTTGTAGTTGCCCGTGACATCCTGGCGGGAGTAGCTACCCATAGCCTTCGTGCTGGTGTTCTGGCCGATGGATTTGGTCTCTGAGTAAATCAACTTTTTTTCTCCGGTCCTGGTGTCGTAGAGCCAGGTGATACGGTCAGCATTGACCTCTCCAAAGACGAACGGGCTGTCGTACACCAGGTCCACGTCTCCCTCCTTGATGGCCGTCAAGGAAGCTGGGCCGCACTGGAAGATGCCTGGGGAAGGGGGCGGTCAGGATTAGGGGGGGGAGGGACGCCCAAGGGGCAGCCGGGCAGCAGAGAACCCCATGGCAGCTCCGGGAGGGGGGGGTGCTGCTGGCTACCCCTTAGGCGGCTTGGAGTAGCCTCTCCTTACAGGAATGGGAAGGAGCGACTCCCTGCGGCCGCTCAGCTCCTAGCCCTGCATGAAAGCCTGAAGGCACCCCAGTCCTGGCTTTGCAGGAAGCCCTGGGTCAGCAGCGGAGGTTCCCTTGGCTTTGGCTGCTGCAATGGGTACCCAGAGGCTACGGTGCCTGAACTGGAGGGTTTTAAAAGTTGTTCGCTGTGCAGCGTCACCAGGGGGAGCTAAGCAGGCGCCTAAGCAGAACCGAGGAATCATCGTCTAAAAGTTGCTCTGTGTGTGGCACCGGAGAAGACAGGGCCGCCACCAAAGGAAGCCTTCTGCAGCTTTACAGAGTCAGAAAGTACCAAAGGGTTACAGAAAAGGGGGCTTAGGGGACCCCCACCAACTGAGGAGAACTTGTGCCATGGCATGTGGGCTGGTTATTTGGGGAGACTAGGAAACCAGTGGGGAGGGGTGTCCCTCAGACTGACCTGTTGGCCCATCCCGCCTTGGCCAGACCAGCTGCCCCAGGCCCTCTTCTAGGACATTACGAAGTCTTGCGGGGGGGGGCAGTGGGTCCTGCTCCCACCTAGGCCTCCCCTCGGCTAACCTGCCGCTCTCTCCCCTTGCTGCCACCTTGAGCGAGGGGTTGGACTAGAAGACCTCCAAAGTCCCCTCCTGCCCTCGGGATCCTTGCTGGTGACCATTCCCCCCGCAAGGACAAGCCAGGTGGGGGCAATTCTCCCACCCCCCTCATACCTGAGCTCCTCTCCTGGGGAGTGGCGTCCAGGATTTGCCAGCCATTGTAGGAGGCCCCGAGGTCAGAGCGGGCAAACCAGCCTTCGTTCCACACGTGGAAGTTCCTGCCGGCAGAGAGGAGGGAGAGGGGAGGTGAGCGCAGGCGCCCCCTCCCCTCCAGCCCCCTTTTCCCGGGGGGCAGGATGGGCTTCCTGAGAGGGTCACTCTGGGCTGCCTCCCCCGATAAGAGACTGCCAGCCCGCAACAGGAACCTTCTTTGCCAGGCGCCCACCAGGTGCAGAAAACAGGAAAACAAGTTTGTAAGGGGCAGTACCTGTGGGGGGAGAAGTGAGGAAAGGGGGGGGCATGCCCAGGCTGTTTCCACACAGACTGAAGACCCCTGGGCAAAGCACGGGGGGGGGGTGAGGTCTCCTTCTCTCTCCCTCCCTGTCTCCTTTTCCTGCCCCCTAGTGGTCATTCTTTTTTGAAGTGGGTGCCTTGCCTCTTTCCCACGGTTGTCGGAGGAGGACGAGGGGGAGGGGGAGGGGGGAGGGGAGGTGCTCTCTGGGGATACAGTGATGGTGGGGGGGAGGCCTCAACCTGCTTTTGATCAGGGAGGAAGTCTCAGGAGGAACCGCAGCGAGTGAGACTTGCCAGGAGGGGGGGAGGCCCTTGAAAGACCCCAAGGCCCCAAGTCGCTCGGCTGGGTTTGTCCCCAATGCTGGCTGCAGGATACCCTGCCTTCACCCATCGCAGACTCCTGCCACATCACGGGACCACGGCTTACGGCCAGCAAATGTACCCTTGCTTTCTTTTGGGAAAGGGCTTGCTGCCACCCTGTGCCCACCACACTCCTGGGAAGCGGGGTGCCAACCTTCGCAGAGAGCACCAGGCGCCCCTCCTCCAGTGCTGCCCCGCAGGTGGGAAGGAAGCCGTGGGAGGAGGTGGGTGGCTGGCAGATGGGGCCGAGAGGGCGCCTCCCTTGCTGGCTGTGGGGAGGGGGAGGGGGGAAGCCCACAGGCGGGGCAGGGGCTCTTTACCAGACGCTGTCAGAGGCGATGTTGAGAGGGTTCCCCTGAGCATCGTAGTAGACGTCCACCGTCAGGGTCATATCCGTGTCATGGGCAGAGTTGAAATTGGAGATGGGTCGGCTGGGGATTCCCAGGCATCGGAGGACTGTGGACAGTGGGAGACAAGAGGGAGACTGTCTCCACGGCAGGCACATCTCTTGGGCAGCCTCTGCTCCCCTGGAGCCAAGGCCGGGCGGAGGACGTGCTCCTTGCTACGGCCTCTCAGCTTCCACCTTTGGGGGCTCCCGAGGTGGACCTGCCGATGGACTGGCAAGGGCTAAAGGGTTTGGCTCTGGAGGGGGTGGACCAAGAAGGAAGGAAGGCCCAGTATTCCCATCGTTCACCCATCGCCCTCACCCAGCTCCTGCCTGGGCATCAGAAGACGTGAACAGGGCACCCGCGTGGCTGGCTGGAGGCAGCCTTCCCCCAGTCCCTCCGCAGCTCCTCTTCATGCCCTCTCTGGACGTGGCTTCCTGCCTGTCTCCTTTGCCCCGCTTTGCCCGTCAGGCTAGGCCAAGCCAGGGGAGGCCCTGCCCTGCCCGCTTCCCTTTTGCGCCTTCTCTCCACGAGGGACGGGTTTTCCACAGCAGGGCCCACCAGCCGTACATCCCAAAGGGGGGAACCACAGAGGCGGAACCCGCAGCTTTCTCCCCCCCCCCCGAGCTCCCCCACAAGGACAGCTGGTGGGAAAAGGCTCTACTCCCCCCCCAAGGCAGACCAGCGGGGCCTGCAGGGTCATGGGGCTGATTCAGCCCTTCAGACCACCCCTGGGTCTGAGGGCAGCACACGTGGCTTTTCTGCCGCCCCAGATCCAGGCTCTGCCAGGAGAGACTCCCCGAGTCTCCCCACTTCTCAGGAGGCCTACCTGTGTTCAGCACCCCTGCAAAGACCCAGCACTGCCCATAGCGGACGGGCCTGAAGCCAGAGTTCTTCCACTTGCGCAAGATGTCCACGCTGCCCGTCCAGCTGCTGGGGTTCTCCCCACCACTGTAGTTCCCACTCCAATTTCCCTGCAAGACGCCGTTGTCATCATTGCTGTTCACCTGTGGGGGGGGGGAGGAAACCAAGAGAAGTTGCTGTGGGGAAGCCGCTCCGCCCCACCAGCCGCATCGGTGGTCCATCTGCCTCCGGGCGCAGCTCCGGGCTGCCCTTCGTGGACCTGAGCCGTTTGGGGGACTGCCTCTGCCCAGCTATGTCCGATCGCCTGCGCGATCCGGCAGAGGAGGCAAATCCTGGGTTCTGTCTGGCAGGGCCCTGGGTATTTATTTCACTTATTAATGACATCTACACGCTGCCATCTTGTTATCCAAAGCGAGGAGTCGTCCAAGGAGATTCACCCTGATCTTGCTTGTCCTCCGTCAGGCTTCCCAGCTCTGCTGGTCCTTTAAGGCCTGGTCACTGGGCCTGGCGGTCAGAGAGGGTGGTTGACCCCTTCCGTTGGCTACTCCATTGGGGGTTTTACCCAGCTGCTATTTTATGCGCAAGGCCTTTTGGGGGGAGGGAGGAGGGTTGGGGTTTCCTCCTTTCTGCTTTTCCTATATTTCTCAAACATTCCTTGCTACCCAAAGCCATTCCCTCCGGATGGGCAGCCGTACGAATGGCACAGACAGGGAAACGGGCTCTTTCCTGGCACTACCAGGCGGGAGTCACGCTGTGGAAACCTGACAGCTGATCCACCAGAACGACCTGAAGCTTGAAGCCCCACCGGACTCTTTCCAGCTTTCCTTGGCTGGCATTGGGGGTTGGAGGGGGGTCTCAAAGGAGCCCCCACCCCACCCCGAGGGAGTGTGAGAGACTGACTTCCTCCTCTCTGGGTTCCCTAGGGATGTCCCAGGGGGCAGATTCAGAAGTCGGCCCTTTGGTCCCAATGTGGACATCCAAACGGACTCAGAGGAAGCCCACGGCAAGCAGGGCCTCAATAGGGGGCTCCAAAGTGCTGGGTTGGCAGGCGGCCTGTTTTCAGGGGGGCAAATGGAGGGAGGAGGAGTTGCAGTTCAGCGCCAAGCAAGGCCGCCTGGATCTGAAAATGGGATCTGAGCCGAAAGGGATCTTGGCATCCAGCTGGCTCATCCCCAGTTCAGCATGTGGAGATGCCAGCCGAACGGCTTTGCACGCTACTGCCAGAGGCCCTGCGGGTCAGACGTTCCCCTCTTCGCTTTGGGGGGAAAGGGTATCTTAAGTCGGCCCGGCGTACCCACGGTATTCTGCTAAAATCCCAGCTGGAGAAATTGGGAGATGAGGAGGGAGAGAATGCCCCCCCCCAAGCATCCAGTTTGCCCCCCCCCTCTGCAAGGAGGCGTCGTTTTTGCCCTGTCCCCTGGGCTGCAGGGGAGGGGGGATGAAGGGGCTTCCTTACGATCCTACCATGGCGCTGAGCACCCGCCCAATGTATTTGGGGTCATTCCGGCGACGAAGATCAGCCGTGGGATCCTTGCGGTAGCTCAAGCTCCGGTCCAGCACCAAGAGGGAAATGTCCAGGATCTGATCTTGGAACTGTTGGCAGAGGAGGCGATCAGGCGGGCAACCCCCCCATCCCCCGTACACACAGACATGATTAGTGGCTGCAGTGGCTGCAGTGGCTCCGGTGCCACGGGCTGATTCCTGAGGTGGGGAAGGTCACCTGGAACCTCCTTCAGGTGCCACCAGGAAGGAAGGAGTTCCAGTCTCCTGAGGCTTTGATGGGCAGGGTCCTCATCGCAGCTTGGCCTTCCTTTTGGTGCCGGGGGGGGGCATCTTGTCAGAAATTCCTGTCACCCAAGCCTGCATCTCTCCCCCCCCGCCAGCTCCCTGAATGGAGACCTTAGGATGGTGTGGCTTGGGGTGGGGTTCCCCTTTTCCTAGTCCGTGGGGGAGGGGAGCAGGATGAGGCCTGTTTTTCCACAGTGCTTCTCAGCTGCTGTAAGATTCCCTCCAGCCTAGACTGGGGAGCTGGGGGGGGGGGCTATGGGGAGGGCAGCCAGTGCAGAAGAGCTGCTGATGACCAACCAAGCCAGGGGAAATAACCGAATGGCACCACTCAGGAAAGGATGCCAGGATCCCAGTTGAATTTACAGCCGAATGGCGCATCATTTCTCTTTACCTGGCCATAGTTCCACCCGAACTGAGAGATGCGATTTGCGCTGCCTGCAAAGAGAACCCCGAACTCCGAGAGGACGTATTCCTGACGATGCGCGTTGTCTGGCATGAACACTTCATCCTCTGAAAACAAAGCACCAGGCAGACACAGTGAGGGGGGGCTTTCTCCCCCAGGGAGCAGCTTCAGATAGCACCCCGACACCCGAGGTCAAACCCTCCCCCAAATGGCACAGAAGCATCGAGAGACACCCCACTGATGATAGAGAGGCAGGACTGGGGGCATTCGGGGGGGGGGGTGCCTGAGGGGACAGCCGCCCTTCTCTTCTAAAGGGGGGGAGGGTTTGAGAAAGGGCGCAGGGGGATTTTCCACCTTTGCTGTGCCCATTGGAAAAGAGGCGGCCCCCTGGCCAGGCCCCCAGGCTGCTAGCGCTTTGGGCTTGGCCCTCTCTGCCCCGCGCCAGGCTGCTCGGGTACCTGGCAGCCAAGGGTTGAACAGCAGCACAAAAGTGCCCAGGACGGAGACGCCGGAGCTGCTCTTGATGCCCAGCCGGTAGCGCCCGATGGCGGCATTCGCAGGGCTGGTGATGGAGAAGGAAGACGAGCCGGAGGTCTGCACCGCGCTCCACGAGCCTCTGTTGGGGGCGCCGGAGAGCGCGAAGTCCACGCGGGTCTTGGCCTGCAGGGCAGCGGTCGAGCCTGGGAGGGAAAGCGGCCACTGGTCAGGGGAGGCGGCCGCTGCTGGGGAGCGCGATCCCGCGGAAGGCGGCGGCGGCGGCCGTTGCTGGGGAGGGGCCGCCGCGGGCGTCTGGGGGCCCCGCAGAGCCCGAGAGGGAGTCGCCTGGCCGGGCAGGCATTCTCCGGGAGCCCCGTCGGGCTGGTGAGGGGGCGCCACGGAGGATGAAGCGCGTCTCTGGGCAGAGCCGGGGAAAGAGGAGGCTCCCTACCTCTGTCCACGGTGAAGGTGACGCCGGTGGCGCCTGGAGAGAAAGTCAGCGACAACGAGAAGCTCTGGCCCCGCCGCACCACCAGCTCGGTGCCAGAGTAGGAGTTGGTGCGATGCTCGCGGCCGTTCTCGCTCCGCCTCCAGTCGATGTTGCTTGGTGCTGCCAAGAAGGAAAGAGATGGCCGGGACTGCGGCTCCCCTGCGGCTCCTTGAGGGAGCAAGAGCGGCGGCGGCAGCGCCTCCTCCCCGAGGGACCACCGATGGGGCTGGGGCGGGGGGGGGGCAGTTGGGGGTTGAGCTGGCTCCTGCTCTGGTCCCGCCTGACGCTTCTGCACAGAAAGCTGCAGCTCCCCAGCCAGAGGACTTGATGTCAAGCGCCCCCCCCCATCTCTCTGGAAGAATCGGAGCCTGGGTTGCTCAGGGGCTTGTGTGAACCCTGAGGATCCTGGCTGCCCGAGCCTTGGGGTGGGGTGGGGGTGGGGGGGTCACAGGAGCCCCATGGACCTTGCTCTGGGCACTGCTGGTTACCAGATCTGGGTCACCTCCAGAGTTGTGGTGATGCTCAGGATGGTTGTGAAGAAATCCTAGCTAGAGAAAGGCAGGCAGTGGCCCCAAACCAAACCTGGGGAAGGGGGTGGTGACCAGCATCGCAGGAGCCCGGAAGGGCCACCCAGGAGCCCAGGGACATTCCTGGGCCAGCCCTGGAAGAGAAACACCTTTCCAGGCAGGAGGGGGAGGAGGGGGAGGAGATCCACAGACAAACACCAGCACGCACACACACACACACACACCTGGTGACGGGACTCGTCTGTCATTTCCCTCTGCACTGGCTGCTGCTGATGCCGGGAGCCAAACCTAGGAGCCCCCCCCCCCCCCCCCCCCCCCCCCCCCAGTCTCTCTCCAGCACCGTCAGTCACATATCCCCAGGCCTCATTAAGGCTCCGGAGAATCCTTAGGTCCTCGTTGAGCTTCCTCTGGACCCGCCCACTAAAAGCTGGAAATAAATCCAAGCGGGGGAGGGGGCGGCAGGGCCCCAGGGCCCCCAAGCGCTGCCGAGGCAGGAGGCTTCACCACCCCGTTGCAGGCTCCTTGAGGGCGTGTTCTGGGCCAGGAAGGCGCCTTCAAGGAGGGAGTCTTGAGAGCCAAGCCCAACCCATCCTGCAAGCGCTGGCTTGCTTGCGGGTGCTTTGCCCTGCTGCCACTGCCTCCCCTCCCAGTTGTGGGTCTTTCACAGGTGTCCCCTTCTTCCCAGCTCGGTGAGCATCTCCCTCTGCACCTGCACACAGGAGCAGCCCCGGGTCAAAGCCCTGCAGGAAGGGTGGCTCGGGGCTCCCTTCCTTCGGAGCTGACTTGCACTGCCTGTGAGCGCTTAGGCTGGCTGGCAGCCCTGGCACAGCAGGGCTCAGGGGATACTGGTAGATGCCGAAACCGCTCCTTCTGCCATGCTCTGCCACCTGCTGCCCTCCTTCCATGGTGGGCTGGGCTTCCCCAAAGGGCCCCCGCTGCCCCTTTGCCTTCTGCGCCGGCAGTGCAGAGGCAATAGGAAAGGGCCCCCAGGCCCCCGGGTGGGAAACGGCCGGGGGAGGGAGGTGCCAGGGATGGGGTGGATGACCCTGGCATCGGGTCTGCTGGGTGAGGGGCCCTCCAGTCCTCAGAGCTCCCCCGGAAGGAGGCCTTGCCTCCCAGGAGCCCTGAGCCCGCCTGCTCCTCACCTGCCATGGTCTCTGCGCTCCCCCAGCTGCTCTCAGGACCTCTCTGGACACCGTTCTGGGCTCAGATAAAGCTCTAGGGACCTGAGAAGAAGCTTATATAGGGCCAACCGGCAGCTCCTCCCCCTCCCCCAGGGGGGTGAGGCTCCTGGGTCACCTCCGTGGTGCCGCAATGTTCCCCGGCTGTCTTGCCCTGATGCAAGAGGAGGGCAGGGGAGACACGGGCGGCTCTTCTCACTGATGAGTGAGAGGCTGAGAAAGGGTGCAAGCAGGGAGTCACTTGCCAAGGAGAAATGGGGAGGGTGACTCAGCCAGCTGCACTGATCGCCCTGGCCTGCCTCCCTGGAGGAGGCTCCGGGCAGCCTTACTGGCCCCTGAGGCAGAAGGGGCCACCCAGGCTCCCAGAGGGTGCTGCACGGCCAGCCTGACCCGGGGGAGTCCTGCTCTCCCCCTGGCAGCAGCTACTGCTGCTGCTGCTGCTGCGCAGGGCAGGCGAGGTGTCCACGAGGGGCCCCTTCCGAATCGGAGGTCCCAGCTTCTGGGAAAGGGCCCCTGCCTAGTTCCTGGCCCCATGACCCTTCCGGCCCCAGGGCGGTGCCTCTGCAGTCCCCCAGCAAGCCAGGCAAGCCAGCAGGGGCAGCAGCCGTTTGCAGGCCAAGCAACAGAGCCACCCAACAGTCTTGTGAGGTGGATCAGCCAGCGGCCAACCACGACCGTAGGCCCAGCTGGGAGAGGAATCCGCCCTCGGATTTGGCTGTATCACAACCCCCCCACCCCAGTATCATTTGGTTTCCTCCGGGGGATGAAGAAATCCCTTTAATATTTCAGCCAGTTACGGGCGTGTGCATGTGTGTGTGTGTGTGTGTGTGTGTGTGTGTGTGTGTGTGTGTGTCAACTCCTGGTGACTGCCTGGACAAGTCTCCGCATCTTCTGGGCAAGGTTTTTCCAAAGTGGTTGGCCATTGCCCCCTGCCCAGGGCTGGGAGAGAGAGACTGGCCCACGGTCGCCCAGCTGGCTTAGTTCCTAAGTTGGACTAGAATGGATGGCCTGCCAGTTTCCATGCCAGCCCCTTGACCATGACGACGCCCCACGGACTCCCAGTCCAAACTCTTCCCAAGAGCAGAAGCCGAACTGGGTGCAAGCGGGCGAGATTCAGCACAGCTTCACGTCTGCCAGGGAGGGTTCCTTGCGCTCCGTTGTGGCTTTTCTGCGGTCAGACGGACAGACGGAATCCCAGCTGCAATTCGGGGGTGGGGGGATCCCCTAAGGGAGACTTTCGGTTTCACTCGTGGCTCTCCATTTCCCTCCGCCAGAAGTCAAGCACTTTTCTAAGGTGGGGGGGGGGGGGGGGCTCAGGCGAAGAAATGCAAAAGGCGCGCAGGTGCCGTTCCCCACCATCACCCACCCAGGTGAGTGTCTCTCCTCCGTTTCCTTCCTTTCCACCTGCTTCGGCATTTGGGGAAGCGGCCTCTGTTTTCAGGCGGCCAGATTTCCCAGAGTGGGAGACATCACACACACACCTCCCACACACACACACACATATTACCTGATCTGCCCAACCCTCTGCTGGTCTAACATCCCCCAGAACCGGGTTCGGTCCAGCGTGCCATTGGCCGCCAAGGGGGGGCCAAGGCCGCCTTTAGCCACTGAGTCAGGGAGCCCCTCCCGAGCCAGGAGGCCGAGGCTGAGCCTCGGGGGTCAGAGTGGGTGCTGGGGGAGGGGGCTTCTTTCCCTGCCTCCCCTCCCTCTGGCTATCCCCTCCTGCAAAGGTGTCCCCCAGATGCCTCCTGTGTCTCGTGTCTCTCGGCTTCTTGGCCACACGGTGAAACAGCCCGGAGCCACGGTGGCTTTTAGGTAGCCTAAGCTTGTGAGGAATTCAGGCAGGCAATTGCAACACCGCTTGCTGGGGCCCTGTGGGGCAGAGTTAGGTGGTGAGCTCCTTTGGATCACAATTTCCGCAAGCTCTTGCCAGCGGCATAACTTATTGGGCTGGTAGCTCTCGGAGGATGGCTCCTCTGGAAAGGTGCCCCAGTGGCATCGCTCCCAATTTGGGGGTGGTTCCCCCACCCCTCAGCCTGCAAGCCGTCCTTAATGCCATCTCTTTCTCATTCTCTCTCTCTCTCGTCCACTGGCTTCTGGGGGTGGGGGGGGGCTGAGTCTTCCTGGCAGGTCTCCCTCAGCCACGGAATGTGGGGGCTCAGCCGAAGGTCCCACCCTGGTCTGGTGGCTCTCTTGCCCAGGAGGGAACCACCGCCAGGCCCTGCATGTCCCCCAGCTGGTCAGGGCTGCCTGGGGAAGGGGATCACCCCCCCACCCCCCTCAGTGTGGCTGAGGGGTGGGGAGGGCAAGGGCTCTCCTTGGACTGCCAGCCTCGCCCGCCATGCCTCTGGCACCTCGGAGGAAGCTGCTTTCCTGGGCCACCCGCCCGGCCTTGGCTTCCCACCTTGCAAGAGCGCCCCCCCCCCCCCCCCCCCCCCCCGCCCGCCCGCCCGCTGAGGGGCCGGCCCGAACCGCCCCCCCCGCCCCGGACTCGAAGCGGGGACCGGGGGGGGGGGGAAGTCTCTTAGCTATTGCTTCCCCTGATGGCTCCTCTCCTGGATCCACCCCCCTCCCCCGCTTCCCCCAGCCAAGGAAGAGCAGCTTGGGGGTCTGCCGGGAGACGAAGGACCCAGCCTTGCTGCACGTTGGGTGCCCTGTGACCGTGACACAAGAGTTGGGAAAGTCGGGGAAGTGCTGGAGCAATCCGGCCCACAAAGTGAGCAAGAGCCAGGCAGGAAGGGCTGGGTCAGCGCGGGGTATTTGCCAACCTGCTGGTTCCTGGTTCAGCCAGCCAGCCGTATGCACACCCCCCCCCCCCCCTCAGGAGAGCCTCCTTGGCCCAGGATTCCCCCCACCCAGTGATCTGTAGGAGCCTCTGCCGTAACCACCACCGCTGCTTTGATGCAATCTTCAACCACAAGGGAGCTTCAGTTGCAAAACAGCTGACGGAGCGCGTGCCTGGCTGGAGCCCCCCCCCCCAGGGGTGGGTCTCCCCAGAGCTGCTGCCCACCATGCACCTTCCTTGGTCTCTGGGGCACGTGGCCCTAAAAGAGGGAGACAGGGGAGGCTTGCCCTGTGTGTGTGTGTGTGTGTGTGTGTGTGTGTGTGTGTGTGTGTGTGTGTGTGTGTGAAGGGAGCGGATGCTTCCCTTCCTGCCTTACCTGGGGATTTCCAGGGCCCTCACCCTGGTTGGAGAGCCAGTTCTAACAGGCCAGGAGCCAGGAGGCGAGTTCTGCCTTGGGCATGAATGCCAGCTGGGTGTCCTTGGGGCAGCGCCTCTCTCTCAGCCCGAGGGAGAGGGAGGCAACTCGCCTCCAGAAACCCTGGACAAGAGAACGGCTGGGAATTGCCCAGGCACTCAACATAGTTTTTGTGGCTATTGCCCAGAAAGAGGGCTTATTGTACAAACTGCAGGCGATTTTCCCATGCCAAAAGGCCGTCCATCTTATTAATCTTACGCTGAATGGCAGGACCGGCCAAACAAGGTGAGAAGGTTAAATAATGGCCTGGCTCAGGGCTCTGTGCTGGCTCCCACATGGCCAATACCTGGCGTGCCAGATGCCAAAGGATGGAGGTTTGCCCAGGCTTAAGGCCACCTGGCCTGGCAGCCCCAGAGAGACGTAGGGAGGGTGCTGAGTGCTCCCCCCTCTGGCCAACGCTGACCAGAGGCTCATGTCAAGCAGGAGCAGAGCAGAGCAGAAGCCAGGCGCTGTTGGTCCTGCTGTCTTACAGCCCTTTTCCAAAAGGTCTCACTGGAAACACACTGGCAGAAACTCATAGGAGAAGCACAGAGAATCCATGAATGATATGGGGCCGTTGCTCCGCAGCTGAAGACTGGGCCCTGCCCGGGGAAGCAGCTGCCCCCCATAAAAGCCATGCAGGGCAGGGCATGAGCCCACCTGTCCGGGTCTGATTGTCCCACTGGGCTTACCACAACGAAGTGCGCTTCTCAGAGTGTACAAAATAATTGTCAACAATCTGCAGCTGCCGGTGCACTCCGGCATGCCATACCTATCAACTGGAAGTCCCCAAGGCTTTTCCAGGAGGCTTTCTGGCTTTTCTTTGAAGACGTTTCGCTTCTCATCCAAGAAGCTTCTTCAGCTCTGACTGGATGGAATCCTTTCCTTCCTCCCCATTCAATCAGAGCTGAAGAAGCTTCTTGGATGAGAAACGAAACGTCTTCAAAAAAAGAAAAACCAGAAAGTTCAGTTGCCTCTTGGAAAAAAGGCACCTTTGGGACAACCATGACCCGGAGGACGGAGAGTCTCCACAGACATCAACTGGAAGGGTTGAATCCAGGAAACACCCCCCCCCCCCCCCCCCCGATGTCTGCACAGCAGCTGCATAACAGTAGAAATCCAGGGGAAAGAAAACTGGATCATCGAACAACCAAACTCTGGGGAAAATATAACTGACTCGAAACCAGTGCTGGAAAACTTTGAATGGGGTTCACACCTTACATGGCATCTGCCAAGGCTCTCGGTAGAGATGGGGCAGAGGATCCCCCCCCCCAAAGGACACGGGGGGGGGGGCTGGAAGACACCGGATCACGTAGGGGCCGGCTGCCACTGAGAGTTCTTGGAGGAGGAAAAGCAGACAGCCCCCAGATAACAAATAAACCGTTTAAGATATTAACGTTTATTTTCATGAACCAACCTATTTTAAAATGTAATATAATTTAACATGGAACTTCTTGAATTTCTTATACCTGACAAACCTGACCACAGGTCTCCATCGTATGGGTATCCTATCACTCTGTGTTCTCCCCGTGTATATATCCTCACTGCTGCCATATGCGAAAGAAAGAAAGAAAGAAAGAAAGAAAGAAAGAAAGAAAGAAAGAAAGAAAGAAAGAAAGAAA
>NW_020769490.1:110316-122494 GCF_900518735.1 Pseudonaja textilis | reverse complement strand
AAAGAAAGAAAGAAAGAAAGAAAGAAAGAAAGAAAGAAAGAAAGAAAATATGACTTGGAGGTGCATGGACATAGGCACCTGCCCACCCCGAGACAGAACTTCCCAGCCACTTGAAGACTCGGGAGCGGCTGCCCTCGGTTGCCTCCCTCCTGGCTGGACAGGAGGGAGCACGGGCCTCCTCGGGTTCAGCAAGGAAGGGGGCCGGGGGGCCCTCCAGTGGGGAGCCACTGCCTTCCGCTCCAGGGAGGCTCTTTGGCAGCACAACCCGAGCACTCTGGGCTGGGAGACCCCCGCGACGGGTGGACTCCCTTCTCCAGAAGCAGGGAGAAGCCGGGGGGGGGGGCTGCCCTTCACCACATCAGGTTCCAAGATTTGCTAGCACTCCAGGCTGAGGGAGCCCATCCTGGGGCCACCCCCCTCCCACGCTGGCAGCCCAGTCCCCCAGGCTCTGGTCTTGCTTCAGAGCAGACTATTTTGTGGCCGCAGTGGGAAGGGGGAGCCAAGGGCGCCTCCTGCAGGGGTGGGCTTTGAGTCTCGCTGCTGCTGCTGCTGCTGCTGCTGCTGGCTCTGCTGCCGCCCAGCCCCCCCCCCCGACTTCCCCCTCGGGGCTCCTCCGTGGGGCTTTCCAGAACTGCTGCTGAGGGCTGGGAGCCGAGAGGCATTTGGGCAGCTGTTAAAGGCCCGCGTGGGTCACAGGCCTCTGTAGGACATCACACCAATGTAGAGAAACATAGACATCCATGTAGAGAAAAGTAAAGTCCTAGGCAAGAAAAACCCAAGGGACACCTATAGACTGGGTGAAACCAGGCTCAATAGCAGGAACTGGGAGAGGGATCTTGGAGTCTGAGTGGACAACCAGCTAAACAGGAGCCAGCATTGTGCAGCAGCCGCCAAAAAAGCCAATGCAATCCTAAATCCCTCCTAAACAGAGGGATACAATCAAGATCAAGGGAGGTACTAATACCACTCTACAAAGCCTTAGTAGGGCCACACCTAGAGTCCTGCATCCCGTTTTGTTCACCACATTACCAAAAAGATGTTGAGACTCTAGAAAAAGTGCAGAGAACAGCAACCAGGATGATGAGGGGACTGGAGACTAAAACATATGATGAACGGTTGCAGGAACTGGGCCTGGCTAGTTTACTGCAGAGAAGGACCAGGGGAGACAGGAGGGCATCTTCCAATATTTGAGGGGCTGCCCCGGAGAAGAGGAAGGGGTCAAGCTATTCTCCAAGGCACCCGAAGGCCAGAGAAGGAACAATGGATGGAAACTGAACAAGGAGAGATTCAACCTGGAAACAAGGAGAAACTTTCTGATGGGGAGAGCAATGGAACAAAAGTTGCCTTCAGAAGTTGTGGGAGCTTCATCATTGGAGGCTTTCAAGAAGAGACTGGACTGCCATTTGTCAGAAATGGTGCAGGGTCTCCCGCTTGGGCGGGGGGACGGGTTGGACAAGATGACCTACAAGGTCCCTTCCAATTCTGATTATCTGTTATCTGTTACACCCAGGCAGTGTAGTCGGCTGGATGGAGCCGAGCGAACTCTGCAGGGGGGAAGAAGAGAGCAAAGCCACAATCACAGGCCACTGACCTGTCCAGGAGGATTGATGGGCTGCCTCTTCGAGCCTCTTTCTGAAATGGCAACGCCAACAAACCAACTATGGGTGCCAACTATCTTGTAAACGCCAAACTTAAAGACTCAAAAACCATGCTACCCTAAAAGGGCCTAACGGGAAAGACTGTAATGATGAAGCCGTTAAGGCCAATATTTTCAACACCTTCTTCTCTTCAGTCTTTGTCAACAGCCATGGCTCATGCCCCACATTTCCTAATCGTACCACAACTAGTTGCAATGATCTACTACATATTGATTTTACAGAAGATAATGTTGAAAGGGCACTAGGCAAACTAAAACCACCTCCATCTATTGGCTCTGATGGATTATGTGCCTTCTTCTTAAAAAAGCTTTCCACTGCCATAGCTGAACCACTAAGTACAATCTACGAGATATCTTTTAGATCCAGCACTTTGCCTGACCTAGAAAAAGTGCAGAGAAGAGCAACCAGGATGATGAGGGGACTGGAGACTAAAACCTTAGTAGGGCCACACCTAGAGTACAGCATCCAGTTTTGGTCACCACAATTGCAAAAAAGACGTTGAGACTCTAGAAAGAGTGCAGAGAAGAGCAACCAGGATGATGAGGGGACTGGAGGCTAAAACATACAACAAACGGTTGCAGAAACTGGGCTTGGCTAGTCTAGTAAAGAGAAGGACCAGGGGAGACATGATAGCAGTCTTCCAATATCTGAGGGGCTGCCAGAGAGAGGAGGAAGGGGTCAGGCTATTTTCTAAAGCTCCTGTAGGCCAGACAAGGAATAATGGATGGAAACTGAACAGGTAGAAATTTAACCTGGAAATAAGGAGAAACTTTCTGACAGTGAGAACAATCAACCAATGGAACAGAAGTTGCCCTCGGAAGTTGTGGGAGCTCCTTCACTTGTCTCTTTCAAGAAGAGATCAGACTGCCATTTGTCAGAAATGGTGTAGGGTCTCCCGCTTGGGTGGGGGGGTTGGACTAGATGACCTACAAGGTCCCTTCCAACTCTGATTATCTGTTCTCTATTATCTATGTTATCTAGCCACGTTCATTTCTATCTTCAAAAAGGTAGACCCCAGCCTAGTTGAAAATTACAGACCAATCTCATTATGTTGTATCACCTGCAAAGTCTTGGAATCAATCATCAACCAATCCACTACCCTCCACTTAGAGACAAACAACCTACTCTCTAACGAACAGTTTGGTTTCAGAAAAAAAATTGTCCTGTAATCTACAACTCCTACACTGCAAAAACATTTGGACTATACAACTCGACCAGGATAAAGCAATAGATTCTATTTACATAGACTTCTGCAAAGCCTTTGATTCAGTGGTACACGACAAGCTACTGTTAAAACTATGCTCTTACGGCATTTCTGGATCACTGCACAAATGGAAAGCTGCATTCCTGTCAAACAGGCAACAAGTAGTCAAAATAAGGGGTGCCCTGCACTGGTTAACAACAGCGGTGTCCCCTAAGGCAGCGTTCTAGGACCCACTCTCTTTCTAATTTACATAAATGATCTTTGCAATCATGCTAATTTGCTGATGACATAAAACTCTTTAACACCACTGACAATACGGCTGTCAGCTTTGGAAGCCATGTTGAGATCCGATGTTCCCACACTGCCACAGTTGAGCCTGGGAAAGTGGGAGGGGGGAATTCATTGGAGTAGATCTAGTTAGACATAATAACATTCTTTTTCTGATTCAAGGTCAGGTGGTGTTCTGCATAGTGAAAGGAAGTCTTAACTTGGGACGGATAGTGATTGGGCCATGTGATGTGGTGATGGGTGCAGGGATGGATTTGTAGTTTTTACTTATTGTAAGGAAGCCCGGAACTTTCAGATTTGGGATTCCACAGTTGTGCCAGTTACTATCCAAATAAAAGGAACTTTTGAGAGACAACTGTCTTGGAGTTATTGGCTGGAATGGAGGTTTGCTGGAACGCTGACAACTGCTGCCCTACAAAGAGTGCTTGACTGTTTGTCAGAATGGTTGAACAATTGGCAACTTCAAATCTCAATCAACAAATGCTCTGTCTTACATATCGGCAAACAAAAATCAGGACACCAAATACAAACTGGGAGGATATGACCTTGTAGATGACCCTCACTCTGTCAAGGACTTAGGGGTACTCATTTCAAAGGATCTAAGCCCCAGAGCCCACTGTAACAGCATTGCCAAAAAGGCATTAAGAGTTGTTAACCTAATTTTGTTTCTTCTCCGGTAACATTGAACTGCGAACCAGGACAGACAAAACCTTCGCCAGACCAATTCTCGAATACAGCTCATCTACCTGGAATCTACACTGTATAATGGACATTAATACAATCAGATGAATCCAGAGGTATTTCACGAGAAGAGGACTCCACTCCTCTGCTCACAATAGAAGGCCGCCTTATGCCGCCAGATGTGAAATATTGGACCTAGACAACCTAGAACTACACCGCCTACGATTAGTACACAAAATTGTCTACTACAACATCCTACCTGTCAATGACCACTTCAGCTTCAACCACAATTACACATGGGCAAACAATAGATACAAACTCAAAGTAAACTGCTCCAAACTCTACTGCAGAAAATACAACTTCAGCAACAGAGCGGTCAATGCCTGGAACTCACTACCTGACTCTGTCGTTACATTCTCAAACCCCTAAAGCTTTAACCTTACGCTGTCTACCGTGGACCTCACTCTGTTCCTAAGAGGCCTGTAAGGGGACGTGCATAAGCGCAGCAGTGTGCCTACCATCCCTGTCCTACTCTTCCCATTTATTCGTACTCAGTTATTATGTATATACTTATACCTGTTTATATGTTTATATGTTATTCCATACTTATTTTTGTCATACATGCTTTACAAACTAACTAACTAAACAAGCAAGCAAGCAAACAAACAAACAAGCTGTCTATTAACCTGGGGCTGAACCTCTCTGGGTAGATGCTGCCCATGTCTCCTTGGGGGCAAGTCCCCCTGACAGAAGGGCCACAGCACAGAGTGGGGGGAGTCAGCCTCTGAGGCCCCACTGACAGTGAGGGGTTCCCAGCTCCAAGGAACATCCCCGAGGGTGCTGCCCACCATGTCCCAGAGACAGGAAAGCCCGGCTGCTCACACAGCACTGCAGATGCCCAGCCTGGACATGGAAGACCCGGCATGAGGCTCCTGACCCAAAGCCCTTCTCTGCCCAACAGGGAGTGGTAGAGCTTGAAGGGGCCCATCGAGTGGAATCTCCTGCCACCCGCATTGGCCAAATAAAGGTGTTGCTGAGACACCCCACCTGGGCCGGCAGCCCCACTGCTGTCCTGCTCGAACTGCTGTTTGGGGTATCTCATGACCCTCAGCTCAAACCTGCCTTCTTCACAGATCTGGTGTCTTTGCTCTCATAGAGCAACCGAGAAAGCTGTCGGCAGGACAGCCCAGAGATTTTCCGGAAGGATGCTCGGCATAGCTCGCTGCCCAATAGATGCCTTGACAATTGCAATAGCCTTCCTGTGCTTTGAAAGGGATGCAGTTACTTTTTGAATAAGTATATCACATTTCGGTTCTTACTATGTTACAGAGCCCCTGATTATGACATCGCACATGTAAACAAGCTAAATACACTACTCACATGGGCAGCATCCTGCCCACACCCTTTTATCTTTCTTGGTGACTTCAATTTACCTCATATTAACTGGACCCTTAACAAATGCACAACTGAACCCACACATGCAACCTTCTACAATGCAGTAACAAATCTGGGACTGGAACAACTAGTAACCAACAACACTAGACTCAACAACTGCCTTGATCTCATCTTCTACAATAGTTTGAATTCAATTTACGGAATACAAATTAAAGAACCCTTTTCCAACAGTGACCACAACATGATAGACTTTTGTCTCAACATATGTCCACACAAAAATCATCACAACAACAAAGTCCTCAATTATAACTTCAAAAAAGGCAACTATGATCTTATAATCAACAATCTCTCTTCCCTTGATTGGAAATTTCTATTCACTGGATACAATACTGTTGAAGACCATTACAACATATTCTTACTAGAAATCAAAAGAGCCATCAAACTATACGTGCCAGTAACAACTCCCAAAACCAGGAAAAACAGATTACCCATAACAATGAGGAAGCTTCAATCCAAAAAGAGATCACTTTGGCGAAAAAACAAATCTGGTCACGTTGCCAACTTCAAAAGCTGATACAAAAATCTATGCCACCAGATAAAAACTGAATGTACTAATTATCACATTAAACAAGAGGAAAACCTTCTACGCACAAATTCCACCCGTACTTTCTACAATTTTGTAAACAACAAACTAAAAGCCTCAAGGTCCATCCTACCCCTGAAAGGACCTAATGGCAAAGACTGCAATGACCACACCATCAAAGCAAACCTCTTTAACACATTCTTTGGATCAGTATTTGTAAACAGCAATGGATCAAGCCCAGTACTTCCTAGTTGAACCACAGACAACTGCAACAATCAAATACATATCGATTTTACAGAATACATTGTTGAAAAAGCACTGCGCAATCTAAAACCATCCCTATCTATTGGATAGTATGGAATATGTGCCTACTTCTTTAAAAAGCTATCCACTGCCATAGCAGAACCTCTAAGCATAATCTTTGAAAAATCTTTCAGGACCAGTTCTTTTCCAAAACTATGGTCACAAGCCACGGTCATCCCCAGCTTCAAAAAGGGAGACCCCAGCCTAGTTGAAAATTACAGACCAATCTCCTTATGCTGCGTCACCTGTAAAGTCATGGAATCAATTATTAACCAATCCATCATCCTCCACTTAGAGACAAACAACCTACTCTCTAATAAACAATTTGGTTTCAGAGAAAAACTATCCTACAATCTGCAACTCTTACACTGCAAAAACATATGGACTGTACAACTCGATCAGGGCAAAGCAATAGATGCAATCTACATAGACTTCTGTAAAGCCTTTGATTGAGTGGTACATGACAAACTACTCCTAAAACTAAAATCTTATGGTATCTCTGGACACCTGCATAAATGGATAGAAGCATTCCTGTCAAACAGACAACAAATGTTCAAAATTGGGAGCATCCTATCAAATTCTGTACCTGTCAACAGTGGTGTCCCCCAAGGCAGTATTTTAGGACCAATTCTCTTCATACTCTACATAAATGACCTCTGATCATATCAAGAGCAACTGTGTTCTCTTCGCTGATGATGTAAAGCAATTCAACACCACAGACAATACTACTACCCTCCAAAAAGACCTCGACTATGTATCAGAATGGTCAAACAAATGGCAACTTCAAGTCTCAACAAATAAATGCTCTGTCCTACATATTGGCAAAAAAATATATATCAGAAAATAAAATACAGGCTGAATAGTCAAGACCTTGTTGATGATCCAAACTCTGTCATGGATCTTGGAGTACTCATCTCAAATGATCTAAGTGCTACAGCCCACTGCAACTACATCGCCAAAAAGGCATTAAGAGTTGTTAATCTAATCCTACGTAGTTTTTTCCTCTGGTAATATCACACAACTAACTAGAGCATACAAAACATTTGCTAGACCAATACTTGAATACAGCTCATCAGTCTGGAACCCACATTATGTATCTGATATTAACACAACTGAAAAAGTCCAGAAATATTTCACAAGAAGAGTTCTCCATATCTCTCCTCGTTGTAGAATACCTTATGCCACCAGACTTGAAACTCTAGACCTAGACAACCTAGAACTACGCCGCCTCTGGTCCGATCTAATTAGAGTATATAAAATCATATATTGCAATGTCCTACCTGTTAATGAATACTTCAGCTTAAATCATAACAATACAAGAGCACTCAATAGATACAAACTCAAGGTTAACCACACCAAACTTGATTTCAGGAAATACGACTTCAGCAACAGAGTGGTCAATGTCTGGAATTCTCTCTCCGATTCTGTGGTTTCTTCCCCAAACCCCCAAAACTTTAACCTTAGACTGTCTACTATTGACCTCCCCCCTTCCTAAGAGGCCTGTAGGGGGTGTGCATAAGTGCACCAATCGTGCCTACCGTCCCTGTCCTATTGTTTCTTTTCATTTTTCTTATAAGTATCTATCTCGTGTATTCAAAACTATGTTTATTTTTATACCTTGTAAGCGATTGACAAATCAAAATAAATACTAAAAAATAAAAATACTGAAATACCTTCTGTTACTCCGGAAGTGGCCGAGGCACATCCCATCTTGGTTATATCTGGGGGGAGGTTGAGCCTGCCGCCCTGAAGAAGAGGTGCTGTGAGCTGAGCCTCTGGGCCCAGGCTCCTCCTGCTCCATCAAGCCCCGCCCCCCACCCACCCCGCCCTGAGAAGTGGCCCAGGGTGGGGTGCAAGCAGGGGCTAATGCCTCTGGGTGGAAGGCGATGGTAACATGGGTCTCGAGGGAGGCAGCAGAGCAGCCCTGCTGAATCACTTGTCTCCAGTCTCCGGCCTTCCTCTTCTAAAGAAGGTTTCGGGGGGGGGGGGGGGGCACAGGGTGGCAAGAACCACCTTCACCCCACCCCTACCACGACAAGGGGGGCTGTGGGCTTCCCCCCCCCCCCCCCCCCCCCCCCCTCCGAGCCAGGAGAGTTGACATCTTTGACTCTGAATAGGGACTCTCAGAACCACCTGGAGGTCCTTGAGGCTTGCGGCTTCTTCTGGAAGAGTAGCTGGCACCTGTTTCCAGGGGTTCCCTTGCCCAAATTCATGCCTGGGCCAGGAGGCCCGAGGGCTGGTTACTCATCCTTAGTCTTCTCCTGTTTGGACTTCTGTGATGTGCTCTGCATGCGATTTCCTCCTGCGAGACACCCCCACCCCCACCCCCGGGAAGCTGCAGCTTGCACCTGTGCCGTTCACTGAGTTGTGCCACCACGGTGTGAGCTGCACTGAAGGTTCTGAGTGGCTTAGAATCGCTCTGTGAGGAAGGTAGCCACAAGAGCTCTGTCAATAAGCAAACAGTCTATCTATAGGGTGGGCAACAGTTAACCCCCAAAACAATGCTGTTTTTCCAACTTATTTTAGCTCCTGTGTTCAATACCGCATTGCCAAGCACATTCCCTTACGACTGGCATGGATAACCCCCTCTTGCCCTCTGTTCCTCCGTGGCTGGTTCTGCAAGCGGCTTCCATCAGGAACGCTCCCTTGTGGCTCACGGGCGCCAGGCCACCTGGTCGGTGCCAAAGGTTCGTTTCCTGGCCACTCTTTTGAAATTGCCTGACGGACACACAAGCGCTGCTCTCTGTCGGAAACTGACGTTCCCCCATGCTTACACCTCCCAGTTCGCGCCCAGGGACCCAGCATAAGTTTTCATCCAGGCAGACTGTTTTCTAGGCGAGCCCCCGTGTCACAGCCACACGCACTCACAATTGCTCCCACAATTAGATTGTCCAGACTGGAACACCCGTCACATCATCAGGGGCCCTCCGGCTTTCAGGAATAGGCATGAGGGAAAAGGGGAGAAAATGGCGCCGGAAAGTCAGAAGGCAACACAAGAACCTGACTCGTCACCTGCAGCTCCCATCTCCCATCCCTGCAAGGACACCCTTCAGAAGTGGCCTCAGCCCCTGTCCTTCCCACCGGTCTCGGTCAGGAGCCCATCTCAGCCGACGTCCCTGAGGCAGGAAGAGGCCCAAAGTCAAGAACTGACCTGCCTTTGGTGACTTTACTCAGGCAACCTAACAACCACACATTTCCTCCTTCCCAAAGGGCAGGTTGTCATCAGCCACCAGCCCACTGCACTTCGCTTGGGTACACAAGCACAGAGCTAGCGAGTGTGCAATCTCTCAACCGAAACAGCCGTACCCAGAGGGGGTTCAGGAACGTTCCCTCTTCCGCCACAGGTCTGGGCTTGAAAGCTAGAAGGCCAGCCGCTGTGCCAATATTTAATTCGCGATTCGGAACTGATGATTTTTACTCCTTCCCCCATCACCTTTTACTTCTTTGCCCTTTTACAGCTCAACCTCAATACCTGGGAAATCCTAGAAAATTTGGCAAAGGGTGGGGGGGGTTAGAAAGGCGCAAGGGGTTTTCTGCAAAGCCACCCGGATGCGGAATTACAAAGAGGTCATGCGGCCAATTGCATTCCTTGACACAACGAGGTGATTGGCGGAGCAAGGGAATGGGGTGGAAGTAGGTCCTTTACTCTCCAGTAACAGTAGTCCTTGATTTATGACCATACCTGGGGCCAGCAGCTCTGTTGCTAAGCAGCATAGTTGCTAAACGAAAGATCCAAAGCCCGTGGCTCATGATCTGACTTGAGCATTTCCCATTCACTCTGCTTGCCAGAAGCCAGTTGTGAAGCCGCCTACGGCAACTTTGTGACCCTGGGACTCTGCATCGGTTGCAAACGCAGGAATTGGTCATAGAGCCTTTTTTTCACACTGCCGTAACTTTGAACGGTCACTAAAGAAGGTAGTTGGTAAATGAGAACCACCTGCAAGGCATTTGATAAAACAGATACACCCCGCCCCCTTCCTGATAAACTGGAGGAGTGTGGAATGGAAGGTCTCATTTCTCGATGCAGTGGCCATTGCTGAAGAAGAGCCGCCAGCCAACGCCTGGAGAGCCCGCAAGGGAGCTCTGCGGTGGGGTTCCTCAGAGTTCTGCCCTGGGCTCACCGCCCTTCCTCCAGCATCTTCACAAGGGACTCAGGGAATAGGAGGCACGCTTACACAATTCACGGGCAACACAAAGCTGGGAGGAACTGCCGGCGCCTCAGGAAATGGGCTCAAGGCTCGAAAGAATCTGGTCAGGTTAGGTCTCAGCCACCAAATTCTGTTTGTCATTGGGAAACGTAAGTTCTGCTCTTAATGGGGACGGGACAAGGAAATGCACCAGGTGGAAGACAACAACAACAAATGGTTTAGCGGCAGCACCTGTGAGAAGGATCTGGATGTCTGGATAGGCCACAAATTAAGCATGAGCCAGCCATCAGCTGCAACGGCCAAAAAGCCAGTGTCACCTTGGGTTGTGTCAAGGGACATCATAATGCCAGGTTCAGAGGAAGTGGTTGTTTTGCTCTCTGTTGCCGAAATACGGTGTCCAGGTCTGGTCTCCACAATCCAAAAAGGGGAATGAGAACCAGAAAGAGCCCAGAGAAGAGGATGGCCAGGAGTTCTGAGTTTTAATCCCACGAAGGACCGGGACACAGTTCCCAGTAACGATCCCAATCAATTCAGGACTTTAAGGCTGTAGCTTTTCTCAAAGGTCTCATTTATTGGGTACATCACGTCAGGACGTTCAGATGCGACACCAACTCTGAATAATTCCCACACTCTAGTATGATTAATGGGCCCCAGGCATCTTCCAACCCTTAGGGATTCCCCCCTCCCTCCCCAAGGTGCGTTTCCTAAAGAGGGCAGCCCGGGATTCCACTCTGGACAGCTGCCCCACAGACCGAAGGCTGCCCTGGGAAGAGGACACTGGTCTCCCCTTCCCTCTGTCAGGCCCCACTCCAGTCTTAATACAGGCAACGACTTTAGGGATTCGCTTGACAACTGTGGCGAAAAAAGGGCGTAAAATGGGGCAGAATTCACTTAACCCTGCCTTGCTTGGCCACGACAGTTCTGGGCCTCCGTTGGGGTCCTAACTAGCATCATGTGCTGGGGTGGTTTATACAGTGGCGTCAGAAGGATGGAGGCACCCTGTAAACATTGCCTTCCTCACAATGGAATATATATTGGCTTCCTTCCTTCGGTGTAATTGTATCTCCTATTCACTTCTTTCGTTTGTTGACTTTTATTGCAGCTGGACCCGGCGCGAGGCATTTTGCTCTGCTCCGTGGCTGACCTGATCTTGTCATCCTTGCTGTGACCCTTGCCGGCCAGGCCACTTCCCTGGCCCCCCTTCCCAGAGCGCTTTGCCGGTTGCCGCTGCCATCTTCCGGGGAGGCTTTGGCTTCCCATCAGGGAGAGAGGGAGAGAGGGAGAGAAGGAGAGTGTGTGGGTGGGAGAGGGAGAGGGAGGGGGGGTAGAGGGAGGCAGACGGATCCCAGTGACTCTCCTGGCCCAGCGCCTTTAACCATAGCCCTGAGCTGCCTCTTCCTTAGTGCCCCCACCTCCAGGTAGGTCTCCCACCTGGGGCGATGAGGAGCCCCCACCCCTCCCCTCCCCTCCCCTGCTGGTAGCAAGGTCCTTTCTTGGAGGCATTGAGGTTGGCAAAACAAAGGCCAGCCCTTCGGGACAGCCCTCCCCGCCCTCCCCTTTCTCCTCCCGCATGGCTTCCCCTCGCCTGTAGCAAGACCTCCGGTGAGGAAAGCAGTCAGCCGGTGAGGACGTGCCCCCTCCTCAGCCGCCCCTCCCTGCCTCGCTTTTCTTCCCTGCCCCAGGGCCACGGAGCAGCCACGCCGAGCGCCTGCCAGATGCTCCTGTGCTGCTGCTGCTGCTGCTGCTGCTGCTTGTGGCTTCCTGATGGGTTGTGCAAGGAGGCCTGACCCCTTCCCCTCCTTCGGCAGCTCACAAGACTTCTGGGAAGACCGGGCCTCTCCTTCAGCCTGGCCTTTCTGAAGAATCGGCAGGAAAGAAAGAAAGAAAGAAAGAAAGAAAGAAAGAAAGAAAGAAAGAA
>NW_020769490.1:92201-110306 GCF_900518735.1 Pseudonaja textilis | reverse complement strand
AAGAAAGAAAGAAAGAAAGAAAGAAAGAAAGAAAGAAAGAAAGAAAGTAGGAAAGAAAGAAAGAAAGAGGGAAAGAAAGAAAGAGGGAAAGAAAGAAAGAGGGAAAGAGAAAGAGAAAGAAAGAGGGAAAGAAAGAGGGAAAGAGAAAGAAAAAGAAAGAAAGAAAGAAAGAAAGAGGGAAAGAAAGAAAGAAAAAGAAAGGAAGGAAGGGGGAAGGGGAAGCCCCAGGGGATATGTGTGGCCTTCCTTGACCCTCAGCCTGAGGGCCGCTGCAGAAACGCAAAAACCTGAACATCCAATAGCTACAAACCACATCTCTACTCAACAACCACAACCCAATCCACAACCCAATCCACAAAAAAACATAACCCAGACAAATATTGATATCCCAATCCTCATCAGAGAAGCTGTTGAGCGTGAACGGAAACGTCCAAACGCCATCTTATTTGGTCTAGAGGGCATCAATGATAATGATGACATCACAACTGTCCGAAACATCATCAGTGATTATCAAGCATCAACCATCTCCCCTGATGAAATACTTGACATTTCCCGCATTGGCCGAGAGCTCAAAAACAGTGACGGCTCTGTGACCCCACGCTTCTGCAGGGTCATTTGCAAAAATGAATCAAGCAAACGCAAATTCATTTACACTATAAATTCACTCGCCAAAACCAACACCAACCATAAGAACCTCCGTTGTCGCCCTGACCTAACCATACAGCAACGTGCCCGCTCCCGTGTACTCCGCACTGAACTCAAAAAACGTCTCGACAATGGAGAGAAGGACCTGTACATTGACTACCATGCTGACTGTATCAAAAGTAAGTCACACATCCCGCAACTCAGCTTTAACCTTCAACCACAACCCTACCTCAACCAATCCACCATCACCCAAGACTAGGCACGCACGCCCCTAACTACCTCAATTCCAACTACTGCTGGCCTTAAATGCAAGCTACTCAATGCAAGAAGCCTTGTAAATAAAATACCTGAATTTTTCCTCCTACTAAATATGGCTAAATTCGACATTATATTTGTCTATGAAACATGGCTCAATGCATCTCTCCCCGACTCCATTACCACAGTAAGAGACTATCATGTTTACCGATCAGATCGTGAAATTCGTAGAGGAGGTGGTGTTGTTATCTTCTACAAAAAGTCCTTACATCTAAAAAATATCCAAGTTACCCAGGAGCTTGCTCTTCCTGAGACCATTATCTGTGAACTATCCTTAAATATCACAATTCGATTCTTACTATGTTACAGAGCACCTGATTATGACATCGAACATGTAAACAAGCTAAATACACTACTAACATGGGCAGCATCCTGCCCATACCCTTTTATCTTTCTTGGTGATTTCAATCTGCCTCATATTGACTGGACCCTAAATGAATGTACAACTGAAACCATACATGCAACCTTTTACAATGCTGTTACAAATCTGGGACTGGAACAACTAGTAACCAACAACACTAGACTAAACAACTGCCTCGATCTCATCTTGTGCAATAGTTTGAATTTAATTTACGGAATACAAACTAAAGAACCCTTCTCCAGCAGTAACCACAATATGATTGACTTTTGTCTCAACATACGTCCACACAAAAACCACCACAATGATGTGATCCCCAATTATAATTTCAAAAAAGGCAACTATGATCTTATAAACAACGATCTCTCATCCCTTGATTGGCAATCTCTATTCACTGGATGCAATACTGTTGAAGACCATTACAACATATTTTTACTTGAAGTCAAAAGAGTCATCAAACTATATGTACCAACAACTACTCCCAAAACAATCCAAAAAAAGATCACTCTGGCGGAAAAACAAATCTGGTCACGTTGCCAATTTCAAAAGCAGATACAAAAATTTATGCCACCAAATAAAGACCGAATGCACCAATTATCACATTAAACAAGAGGAAAACCTCCTAAGCACCAATTCCACCAATGCTTTTTACAATTTTGTAAACAACAAACTAAAAGATTCAAGGTCCATCCCACCCCTGATAGGACCTAATGGTAAAGACTGCAACGACGACACCATTAAAGCCAACATCTTTAACACATTTTTTGGCTCAGTATTTGTAAACAGCAATGGATCATGCCCAGTATTTCCTAGCCGAACCACAGATAACTACAGTGATCTAATACATATCGATTTTACAGAAGACAATGTTGAAAAAGCACTACGCAATCTAAAACCATCTCTATCTATTGGACCGGATGGAATATGTGCCTATTTCTTAAAAAAGTTATCCACTGCCATAGCCAAACCTCTAAGCATAATCTTTGAAAAATCTTTCAGGACCAGTTCCTTGCCTAACCTATGGTCACAAGCCACAGTCATCCCCATCTTCAAAAAGGGAGACCCTTGCCTAGTTGAAAATTACAGACCAATCTCCTTATGCTGCGTCACCTGTAAAGTCATGGAATCAATTATTAACCAATCCATCATCCTCCACTTAGAGACAAACAACCTACTCTCCAATAAACAATTTGGTTTCAGAAAAAAACTATCCTGTAATCTGCAACTCTTACACTGCAAAAACATATGGACTAAACAACTTGATCAGGGCAAAACAATAGATGCAATCTACATAGACTTCTGTAAAGCCTTTGATTCAGTGGTACATGACAAACTACTACTAAAAATAAAATCCTATGGTATCTCTGGACAACTGCATAACTGGATAGAAGCATTCCTGTCAAACAGACAACAAATGGTCAAAATTGGGAGTGTCCTATCAAATTCTGTACCTGTCAATAGTGGTGTCCCCCAAGGCAGTGTTCTAGGACCAACTCTCTTCATACTCTACATAAATGACCTCTGTGATCATATTAAGAGCAACTGCGTTCTTTTCGCTGATGATGTAAAGCTATTCAATACCACAGACAATACTGCTACCCTTCAAAAAGATCTTGACTGTGTATCAGAATGGTCAAACAAATGGCAACTTCAAATCTCAACAAATAAATGCTCTGTCTTACATATTGGCAAAAAAAATCCAAAAATAAAATACAAGCTGAATAGTCAAGATCTTGTTGATGATCCAAGCTCTGTAAAGGACCTTGGAATACTCACCTCTAATGATCTAAGTGCTAGAGCCCACTGCAACTACATAGCCAAAAAGGCATTAAGAGTTGTTAACCTAATCTTACGTAGCTTTTTCTCTGGTAATATCACACTACTAACTAGAGCATACAAAACATTTGCTAGACCAATACTCGAATACAGCTCATCAGTCTGGAACCCACATTACGTATCTGATATTAACACAACTGAAAAAGTCCAGAAATATTTCACAAGAAGAGTTCTCCACTCCTCTACTCGTTGTAGAATACCTTATGCCACCAGACTTGAAATTCTAGAACTAGAAAACCTTGAATTATGCCGACTTTGGTCTGATCTAAGTATGGTATATAAAATCATACATTGCAATGTCCTACCTGTCAATGAATACTTCAGCTTCAACCATAACAACACAAGAGCACACAACAGATACAAACTCAAAGTTAACCGCACCAAGCTTGATTGCAGGAAATACGACTTCAGCAACAGAGTGGTCAATGTCTGGAATACTCTACCCGACTTAGTAGTTTCTTCCCCAAACCCCAAAAACTTTAACCTCAGACTGTCTACTATTGACCTCACCCCTTTCCTAAGAGGTCTGTAGGGGGCGTGCATAAGCGCACCAACGTGCCTACCGTCCCTGTCCTATTGTTTCTTTTATTTTTCTTTTATTTTTCTTATATGTACCCATATCATGTATTCATAATTATGTATACACTTATACTTATTATCTTGTAAACAATTGACAAATAAAATAAATAAATAAATAAAATAAATAAAAAAAACCCTGGCTCAAGGGCTGCTCCAAGATGGGCTCAAGGCTTCAAGGCAAAGCTGGGGCTGCCTGGCTGGGGATGATGGAGGAGGACACTATGGGGGACCAGTGACCCACCTAGGCAGCCAGCCTGGGGAGCCGTAAGGGCCGCTGGCCCTGCTTTCCCCTCGGGGGAGCCGGAATTGCTCTGGCAGCCCCATCCCTGGATCACTGCAATGCCAGACACACCTCAACCAGCCCCTCCCCCCAAACAAAAACGGATCTTCTCCCTCTCTCCCCTTCCCCCAACCCCCATGTTGGACAAGGGGCGCTTGCCTCCTCTGGAGCAAGGGGGCCTTGGGGGGGGCTGGCTTTTCCCCTGGAATAGCCTTGCTGAAGCAGCAAGGCACGTGTCTGCCCCTCCCCACAATCAGGTCAGGCCTCAGCTCCTCCAGCCAGGCAGATTTTGAGGCCACCAAGGGGAAGGTGGGCAGGGAGGAAGGGCAGCGTCTGTGTGTGTGGGGGGGGGGGGGGCCCGGTCAAGGGGGCGGGGGGGGGGGGGTCAGCATCGCGGGCCAGGAGACTCCCCCCCCCCCTCTTCTCAGGCTGCCCTTTCGGACCATGCCCACTCCCCCCCAACCCCCCCCCACCTGGCTCAGCTGGCCGGCCATGGAGGCTGAGCTGGGGGGTGGGGTGTGGGGTGGGGGCTGGGGAGGCCGTAGGAAAGGCCCTGCTCTCAGCCTCGACTCTTGGGTCTGGGCCTGGACCTGTGTGGGAAGCTGCTGGCCGGAGGGGCCCTCAACGCGTTGCTCTGAAACCTCCGCCAAGCTTTGGTCAGGCTGCAACTCTGTGCATGCTCAAGGGCCATGCAGGAAGTCTGGCGGAGGGTTCTTTTTGTGTGATTTTCAATCTTTTCTTTCTCGGGAAGGCTGCATGGTGGGATGACCTTTGGGGGGGCTGGTGACTGAAGGAGAGGAGGTGAACTGCCTCCTGGGGCCACTGAGGGAGGAGCCAAGGAAGGAGGGAACCCCCCCCACCCCCCCACCCCCGGTGGGAAAGTGCCTGGCGAGGGGCTGGGCTCGTCTTCCCTTCAAGGGAAGCTCTTCCCAGCCTCCTGGGCCAGGTTCTCCCCATGGAAGGTTCTGGCTTCAGGGGCTGTTCGGATTCCAGGGCCAGCCAGGCATGGAAGAGCAGCCCAGCCCCCAGCAGGAGTGGAGCGGAACCAGGAGAAACACCTGCGGGAAGGCCCAGTCCTCTCTCCAGGTGGGCATGAGGAGCGGCTGTCTCCCACCTGCCCCACAAAGGGGTTGCGGGGCTCACTAGGATTCTGAGATTCTCTCCTTGGTTAAGGGCCGCCAGCTAAAATCCACCGATAATATACGTGGATCTTGGGTGTTTTTGTGTGCCTGTGCATTTAACCCAACTCCGCCAGATGCCCCCTCAGCCAGCGGGGGAGCCCCCACCAAGCTCTGCAGAAGGAGGGGCCGCTCTCTGCGGGTGACCTGCTAAGCGCCTCTCCAGGACCTTTGCTCCCCTGCGTGTGGTGGCCCCAGGAGCGCCAGCCTTCTCTTTGTCCTTCGGGGGCTGAGCTGGCTCACCTGCCTCTGTGGAGGGAATTGAAGGTGCGCCCCGGCCTACTCCAATGGCCCCGTCCTACCCCCTAGGTTGCCATGACCCGTGAACGAAAGGCTAAGATGCGCTGCGGCCCCAGGGATGAAAGCCCCGGGGTTCTTGGGAGGCTCTCCTGGAGAGATGGCAGAGAGACCAGGTGGGGGTCACCCCAACCACAGCCTGGGTCTGGAGATCTGAGCCTGCCAGCCACGTCCCCCCTTCCCCGCCTTCTCCATCGAGGGACCCTTCTGGGCTGGCCATACTACGCCGGCCACCTCCTGTGGGGGGCATTACCCTCCTCCCCAGTCCTGCTCCGTGGAGCTTCCCAGGCCAGCGGGCTCAGGCAGCAGATGGGGAGGGGTGGGGTCGGGTGGGGGCACCAGGTGCTGCTTCAGCCAAGCTGACTCCGAGTAGGGCTGCGTTGCAGGCGGGGGGGGGGGAGGGGGAGGCCTGCAGGGCTGCTGCTGGTTGGAATGCTGCCCAGCGATTGTGGCCGGTGGCCTCGGGTCACTCAGCTGACCTCTCTCCTGGCAGGCACATCACACATTCCTTCAGCTTGTCCAGGACTGGCACCTGGGGGGCCATGGGCCTCAGGCAGACTTTGCAGAGCTGACGCCCCACTGCCAGTGCTGGCAAGATTACCTGTAGGTCTTGGGTCAAGACAACCGGGGCCCAAGTGAACAACAACTTGCAAGAGGGAAGGAAGAGGCTCCCTTCCAGCTAGTGGCAATCATGTCGAAAACACCCCGGGCAAGAAGTTTGCAGGGAGGCCGACTGTCCCCATGCCTCGGAGCCTCCACACAAGTCATCATTAAGGAGAAGAACATGAAGGAAATGTGGTTTCACCTGAATATCTTGCAGGCAAAGCCTTGTGTTGCAGCAACCAAAAGGTTTTGCCAGCACCAGGGATTTCCTCTTTCCCAAGGACTTCTCAAAAGTGACCAGACCAGTGTGGCTACAGCTCTGCTCTGCCTGGCTCAACACAACTGCCTAACATTGGAGGGGGGGGGTGCCTCTGCCTGGCGCCCCCCCGCAACAAGCTCCCCTCCTTCCAGAGCTCTCTGGTGCCCTAGATGGAGGATGTTGTTTAGTCGGATCCCGCCTTGGGTTTGTTCCGATCCTCCGGCTTTGCTCACAGGGCCCCTGTGCGTTTTGGCAGCCTTCCCGGAAGTGCCGACTCTGCCGAACATTTAGCTGCTTATAAACTAGCTCTGGCTCTGCCAGAGAAAGAGCCGGCAAGGCATTGTGAAGAGAAGGGATGGCGGCTGGGGAGAGGTCCCAGGTCCTCCTCACGCTCCCTGCACCCTGGAGACTCACCCGTCTACCCATCCAACAAGACCGGGCATGGACAGAACGCTAATTAGACTAAAACGAGTTAGGCACCTCGCTTTATATTATGGCTTTCTGAAACACGGGCAAGCTGCCACAACAGAAAGCGGTTCTTAGTGGCTGCGGCAGAGACCTTGCGGACCGAGAGGCGGGGAGCTGACTTATAGCCAAGAGCAAACCCCGGACTCTCCAAAGAGGTAGAAGATCTGCTGAAGTCGTTTATTCTGCTACCCGTTGAGCATCCGGGGCAGGGAGTGATGACGGCCAAAAGAGACTTCTTGGTGCTTCAGCAGACCAAGCCAAGAACTCCGCCTAGAGGGAGCTGGCCCTGGGAGTCCCGTCCTCCTGCCCTCCCTCCCCCCCACAAAGCCTCCATAAGCCTCAGCTGTGCGCACGTGCCCCGCCCACTCGGGCCAGCTCTGCCCTCTTCCTCGGGCTCTGCCTAAGACTTCCCAGGGTGGGGAACCAGCCCTCTTCTCTGCCGGGGCAGTGGGATTATTCCTGCAGGAGGGTGCGGGCAGTTTAGACAGTCCGATTAGGTAATCCAGGGAAATCCAGCCCAGGTTTTTCTTGGGAAGGCTCTCCTCCCTCCTCAGCCCTCTTCCCCAGCCCCCACCCCTGCCCCTTCTTCAGAGCAGCCCTTATGCTTAGTAAGCGCTGAGTCTGCAGGTGCTAATCCTCCGGCTCTTACTCATAAGAAGTGCTGGTCTTCCAACCCTTCAAAACCAGTGGCTCATACAGAACAATAACACCTCACCCGTCCATCAAAACACATGGTTCCCAGGAGAGAAAGAGAAAAGGGGACCACGACCGGTGTGTGGTCCAGCGTGTTGTGCAAACCCAGCCTTTTGACAACCCAAGCTGAGGACGAAGGATTTTTTGTATTTGCAACTCACAGAGATTTAAAGCCAATAAGAAAAGCTGAGAAGTAGACTTCAGTCATGATAAAACCTTTGGTCGACATGTTATTAAAAAAAAAAAAAAAACCACTGGAAAAAGCACAGAGAAGAACAACAAAGATGACTAGGGGGCTGGAGACTAGAAGATATGAAGAACAGTTGCAAGAATTGGGTGTGTCTCATCTAGAGAAGGACTAGGGGTGACACGATAGCCGCCTTCCAATATTTGAGGGGCTGCCCCAAAGAAGACGGGGGGGGGGTCCACCTACTCTCCAAAGCCCCTGAAGGCAGGACAGGAAGCAATGGATCGAAACCAGTCAAGGAGAGAAGCAACCTGGAACTACCGAAAAATTTCCTAACAGTTAGAACAATTAATCAGTGGAATGAATTGCCCCCAAATTGTGGGTGATCCATCACTGGAGGCTTTTAAGAACAGCCTGGACAACCTTTATTGAGATTGATATAGAGTCTCTTGCTGGAGCTGCGGGGTGGACTAGAACAGCGGTCGCCAACCGGTGGACTGCGGCCCACTGGTGGTCCATGAGAAAATTTTGGTGGTCTGCAGAGAAATGCCACCCCAAAGCATCCCCCCAAAGCAATTAATCCAGGCTGCGGGGGAAAACAAGGCTGTGCCGCCCACATGGGAACACAAGGCTGGCATCGCTTGTATTAGGAACAACACGAGGTAGTGAGGGGAGCGGGGAAAGGGACGAGGGGGGAACTTGCCTGGCCATCGGTTTGCTTCTTTCGTCTTCTGCTTTTGGCTGCACACCAGGAAAGCAGCAGAAGTCTTTCTTTCTCGCCCCCAAACTCTGCCAGAAATGAGTCTTTGCAGCCTCTTGGAGCAGGAGGCCTTGCAGGGTCCCAAAGACTCATTTCTGGCAGAGTTTGGGGGCGAGAAAGAAACACTTTGGCTGCTTTCCTTGCGTGCAGCCTGAGAACCAAAGCAGGCTAGGAATGGGGCTGCCTGGGAGGGGGTGGCGGGGTGTGTGAAGGAGAGAGAGAAAGAAAATTACCAGCCTTCAGGTTAGATCAATCTCCCTCCCTCCTCCCTCTAGGAATGGAGCTCAAAGCAGGCTAGGGATGGGGCTGCCTTGGAGGGTGTGTGTGTGTGTGTGTGAGAGAGAGAGAGAGAGAGAGAGAGAGGGGTGTGGGTGGGGGGGTGTAAGGGGGGGGGGGGGGGGAATTTGCATGGCTTGACTGCTACAGAGTGACCTATATCAGGAAAATGTCAGATAGTACTGTGCATTCAAATGTTTGTCCTGTAATGACTGGAATGAAAATGGAGTGGAAATGGGTATTTCGTGCTTGCTGACAAACTCTCGTAAGTGTGAAAGCATAGGGGGGAAAAATACTAGTTACACATTACTCTTAACAAAGACAAAACACCAGGACTTTGGAACCCCCCCAAACTCAAAGGATGAGAGAAGCCCTTCCTTTCCCTTTACTCTGCCCCACAATTCCCATTTATGTTTATGTTTAATATAAAAAATAAAATTTTTATATTAAATATATTATCTTTTTGTGAAAATTCATAGTAGTGGGTCTCAGGATTTAAAAGTATGAGTTTGGTGGTCCCCGAGGTCCAAAAGGGTGGCGACCCCTGGACTACAAGATCTTCAAGGTCCCTTCCAGCTGTTATTCTGTTAAACTAATTTTTAAAAAAAAACTGTGTACAAATGATGAACACCTTATGTGTAAAATATATAAACTCTTGTTAAAATTGAAAATGGAAACTAATTTGTTAAAAATTGTATAATAAGCTGGGCAATTTTAAAAAATATATAACACATCAATTGATCAAGAGGAAAATACCCCTCTACTAATGCAAAATTAAATATTAATGTATAATTAGAAGCTCTTTTTGTAAGAAGATGACAAAAAATCCAATTTTGACATATGGATTTGATTATTATTAAAATTTAAAAAGGGGAAAAAGAACTTTGTTTCCCCTGGGGGGGAGGGGAATGGACTTTTTATTATAGTCTTAAACAAATAGTTGAAATTAAGTATTCTTTGTACCCTTGGAAAAAGAAGTCTTGTCATTCTTTATATACATTTCTGTTTTCTTTTTTGTTACACCTTTTCATGCTTCTTTTACTATCTTCTTTTTACTCTTTGTGCTACGTTCCTTCCTGCTTCAAACGTTCTACCATCATCCCAGTGCCAAAGAAGCCCCCCATCAAGGAACTGAATGACTACAGACCAGTTGCTCTAACATCTGTAGTTATGAAAATCTTCGAAAGGCTTGTGCTGTCCCACCTGAAAACCATCACGGATCCGCTGTTAGATCCCATGCAGTTTGCATACCGAGCAAATAGATCGACAGATGATGCTGTTAACATGGCTCTGCATTACATCCTACAACACCTTGAATCTCCAAATACCTATGCAAGGATCCTCTTTGTAGACTTCAGTTCAACGTTCAATACCATCATTCCAGACACTCTTCTAAGTAAATTAAACCAACTAGCGGTACCTGAACACACTTGTAAGTGGATCATTAGCTTCCTAACAGACAGGAAGCAGCAGGTGAAGCTAGGCGGAATCACATCCGGCACCTGTACAATCAGCACGGCCCCCCCCAAGGCTGTGTGCTATCTCCACTTCTCTTCTCCCTATATACCAATGACTGCATCTCAAACGATCCATCTGTTAAAATACTGAAGTTTGCTGATGACACAACAGTGATTGGTCTCATTCGAGACAATGATGAACCTGCATTACAGACAGGAGGTTATACAACTTGCCTCGTGGTGTAACCAGAACAATCTGGAACTGAACACACTGAAAACTGTAGAAATGGTGGTAGACTTTAGAAGAAACCCTCCTATACTACCACCTCTTACAATACTAGACAACACAGTATCAACAGTAGAGACCTTCAAATTTCTAGGTTCTAATATATCACATGACCTAAAATGGACACCTAACATCAAAAACGTCATCAAAAAAGCACCACAAAGAATGTTCTTTCTGCGCCAACTCAGGAAGCTCAAACTGGCCAAGGAGCTGGTGATACAGTTCTACAGAGGAATGATTGAGTCTGTCATCCGCGCCTCTACAACTGTCTGGTTTGGTTCTGCAACCCAACAGGACAGACACAGACTTCAGAGGATAATTAGGACTGCAGAAAAAACAATTACTATCCACCTGCCTTCAGTCAAGGACTTGTCTACTGCATGAGTCAGAAAGAGGGCTGTGAAAATATTTACAGACCCCTCACATCCTGGACATAAACTGTTTCAACTCCTTCCCTCAAAACGATGCTACAGAGCATTGTGCACCAGAACAATGAGAAACAAGAACAGTTTTTTCCCGAAAACCATCACTGCTAAACAAATAATTCCCTCAACACTGTTCAACTATTTACAAAGTGTACACTACTATTACTGTTAATCTTCTCACCACTCCTAATTACCCATCCCCTCCCACTTGTGATTGTAGGAATATAAATTTGTTGCTTATATTCGTATGATTTATATTGACTGTTTCCTAGTATGATTTGATTGTTGATTGTACCCTATGACTATCATTAAGTGTTGTATGTTATGATCCTTGATTCTTAACTAATGTAGCTTTTCCTTATGTATACTGAGAGTATTTACACCAAGACAAATTCCTTGTGTGTAAAATCACACTTGGCCAATAAAGTATTCTATTCTATTCTATTCTATTCTATTCTATTCTATTGTTTCTCTTGTGTGCTGTCCAGCCAGTGGATGTGGTCACGTGACATGGACTACATTTCCCAGGATACCTTAACTACATTTACCATGATGCATTCCCTTAAGGGGACAGCTCACAATTGCTAACTATCCAATTCCCATTCACTGGCTGTACAGCACCTTGATTTATGTTTGTGTGTATGCTTCACAAAATGTAATAAAATAATTTGATGCAGCAACATGACGTCCCAGGGATTCCCAAATAAAATTCCCAAGTAATTATTTTCTCCCCAAACTCAGGAGTTCCCTAAGGAGTTTCCCTCACAAAATCTCAGGGAAAAAACAAAGCTTTTTTAAAAGACCGGAAGCTTTTTTAAAAAGTTTTTTTTATTAAAAGAAGAAATGACTCAATTGATGATTTAAGAATTTGGGGATTAAAAAGAATTAAAGGGGAAGGGGTAAATAAAATGGCAATTAGCTGGTGGAAAGAGGAGCGGAAGTCATAATTTTCTTTCTCTCTCCCCCCCCCCCCGCTTCTTTTCCTTTTCCCGGTCTTTTCATTTCTTATTTTTATGTTTCCCATCCGGTCAGAAGGAAGCCACCTGCTCGCACCCCGAAGGGGCTTTTTCAAAAGGCAGCTCCAGGCGCCTTTTATTCTTCACAAGGCAAAAAGCACCGCCCGCTCAGGAGCCGAACAAGCGGCTTCCTGCATGAGAGGCGAGGCACACACACACCCGCCGCCTCCCAAGAGGAAAAAACGCACCCCTCCCCCCCCCCAAGGAAGCCCCCTTTTTCCGTCGGGAGGGCCGGGAGTCTCCGTGACCGTCTTGCCGGCCGGTTCCGGGGACGGCTGCGTCGTTCGCCTTTTGTTCCATGGATTTGCCGGGCCGGCTGCCCTCGCAGGGCTCCAGCCGAGCAGAGGCTTTCTCGGCAGGGAAGCCGCCCCTCTGGCGGCCGCTCCTTCAGAGCAGCCCCCCACCCCACCCCACCCCACCCAAGGAAAGAGGCGGCGGGGAGGGTGGAGGCGGCTTCCCTGTGGCGGGGCTGCCCTCCGAAGGGAAGCCTCTCCCCCTCGCCTTTGGAGCCCTTCCCACCTGGCGCATCCCCCCCACCTCCCCACGCGCTCCTTCGCCGGCGCTCGAGGAAAGCCTCGTCCCGCCCCCTCCAGCCCCAGGCAGCGCATGCGCAAGTCGGGCGGGGCCCGCGTGCCGGGCAGGTGGCGCGGAGTCACGTGACGCGGCCGTCGGGTTGGCGCTTTCCTCAGGCGGTTTCCCGCCATGTCGCCGCCGTCGATGGTGCTGAGGCACCGGCAAGCCCCACCTCGCTCCCCGGCCGCCTCCTTGTCGTCCTCTGCTGGGAGCGCGGCGGAGGCTGCGGCGGAGTCGGGCGAGCCGGGGCGAGGCGCGGGCTGGGACTCGGGCAGCGACGTCGAGGCGGAGTCGGCGGTCGGACGGCGCGCCAAGCGGCCGGCCCGCCGCCGCGGCTCCCCGGTAGGCAGGCTGGTGGCAGGGCGAGGGCGGCGGTGACCACCCGGGGTGACTGACGGCGGCTCTGCTTCCTCTCGCTCGGCGCAGGTGCCGAAGCGGGCGAGGCCGCGAGCGTCGGGCGAGGCCGGATCTGCCGGCGGCCAGGGCCTCTTCGAGGCGGTGAAGGCGGGCAGGAGCGCCCTGGAGGTGAGACGAGGCCCCGCCCGCCCCCTCTCCCCCTTTCCCCCCACCCGGCGGGTGGCTGGGGCGGTGGTGGTTCCGCGACCCCCACCCCGGCCTCCCGTCGCCCCTTCCCCCGCAGCCCGTGGTGGACGAGTGGCTGGAAGGCTACCTGCAGGACCAGGCCGGGGGCTTCGTGGAGCTGATGAACTTCGTGGTGCGCGCCTGCGGCTGCAGAGGTAGGAGGGAACCGGGCCTGCGATGGGGGGTGGGGGTGTGTGGGGGGGCTGGATCGGCTTCCTCCTCCTCCTCTTCCCCCGCTGCTTTTGTCTGGGCAGGCACCGTGACTCTGGAGATGCTCGGCCGCCTGCAGAACTCGGAGATCATTGAAAGCCTGACCGAAGCCTTTGAGGAGGTGAGAGAGCGCCCCGGGGATCTGGGTGCGTGTGTGTGTGTGTAGGACATGAATGCGGGGCTCCCCGTGGCAGACACATACTCCAGTTGACTCTAATGGATCTTCCTCTCCTCCCCGCTAACCCCAGGATTCAGCTGAGTACCCGTTGATGCTGAACACTCCCACGTGGCTACGTTTCCGTACAGGATTCTGTGAGTTCATAGCGGTGCTTGTGCGCCGTGCCCAGCATAATGTTGTTTATGATGAATACTTGATGGACGGTCTCATTGCCTTCCTGACTGGCCTGTCTGATTCTCAAGTGCGTGCCTTCCGTCATACCAGCACTCTGGCAGGTAGGAGAGTAATTGGGGCAAAAGAGAGGCCACTTTGGCTTTCCTGGAGCTTGGGAGTAGTGCCTGTGATGTGTGGTCCTTTCTTCCATTCCAGCTATGAAGCTGATGACGGCCTTGGTGCACGTGGCACTGAGTGTAAGCTTGCAGAAAGACAATGCTCAGCGACAATATGAGACTGAGCGGGCCAAAGATCTGGGCTGCTGGGCCCCAGGGAAGCTGGAAGGGCTGTTGGAGAAACATAAGGAGGTGAGTATCTGACAGGGTGCCTGATAAAAAGGCAACTTTTTAGCTGTACCTTGTTTGGTCACAGAATCATAAAGTTAAGGAATGCCTCAAAGACCATCCAGTCTAACCCCTTTTCAGTACAGTATCCACTGTAGCCTTTCTGATAGATAAACATATAACCAATGCCCATGTTTGATGATTTTTGGCAAAGGAAAAATGCTGTCATGTGGCAGTCTGGTTAGTTATACCTAATGTTTAATTTGGAACCTGCAATTTTTAATTCCTGGGTTTTAATCCTACCCCCTCAGGAAAAAGTGTGTGTACTGCCTCTTTTGAATATCAACTTTTCATGTATTTGAAGACTGCTCTTATTTTTTCTTTTATGCAAGATAAAATGCCCAGTTCCTTTAACAATTTGTTAAATAACTTGTTCAGCTACATCTTGTTGCTTAGCCTCAAAAGATCCCTGGGGCCATTAATCCCTAATTTTTGTGCAGGATCCCCTAAATTCTCTCAGATAGATGACCATCCAGCATCTCATTGCTACATATGGCAGCCTGTTCTGATATTTAACTTATTCTTCATAGTGTTAACTCATTGGTCCTGGTCCTGCCTTCCAGGCCAGTAAAGAACATGTCAGTTCCATCATCTCTGAAACTTTTCAGGTGTTTGAAGACTGCTGTCAGATGGCTCTCTTCAATAAGCTATACATACCCTCAAAAGACTTGGCTCCTGGTTCATTCACAATCTTGGTAACTCTACTTTTTTAAACATTGGCGCCTAGAACTGGACACAGGCCTGCATACAGGGTGTGACTATTTGGGGCAAGATAGAGTAGAAGAGTTCTTCCCATTGTCTCAGCTTTGTGTACCTATTAACGTGTCCCAAGGTAGATTTACCTGTTTAGAAGTTACATTACACTGCCATCTCATGTTTGATATGCATTAGACAAGGACTCTAAATCCCTTTCCCATGTTCTACTGCCAAGCCACAATCCCCCCCACCTCCATTAAATAACTACACCTCCATTTTTCCTACTTAGATGCAGAATATTTCTCCATGTTCAGTGCTGTTGCTCAAGTCTGTGGTGCTTTTTTCAATCTTCCATCTAAATTAGCCATATTTCCCAGCTTTGTGTTGGCTACAGACTCCATAAATCAGATTCCTCCACCAAATTAATAATTAGTATTCAATACCACAGAGCCAAGGATAGAGGTTCTGCAAAAATGATCTTCATACATCAAGGGGACATTAAGAAGAGTTCATCTTATCAACATTATCACAAAAAGACCAAAAATGTATTACCAGCAATCAACACCCAGATGAGCAGAGATCAACACCGAGGTTAACATTAGACCAGAATCAAGAAGCAAACAATACTCCAAGCAAGTGAATAGTAAAGGTCCCAACCCAGGAACCACCAAGGCCACTCCCACTCCCACTGACTGAGCAAGCCACCAGGATACAAATTGAGAGCAAAACCCACTCTACTAGCACTGATGATGTTACATAGTTCAGTAATGAGACATTTGCAAGAAAACCACCAGATTCAGAGCACTAAGGAGTCCTCTTTTCAACCCTGAGCTATAAGTATTGTCCATCGGTACCATGTATTGGCGTCAGGTGCTTCAGAATGTACGCAGATGGGAGAAATCTGCAGGTAGGCGCTATGTACTTCACAAAGGAGCAACTGTTCTTCCTGCATGAATGCCAACAGCAGCATACTCTTCCCACCAGTGTCAAACACAAACCTCCAATAAGCTGCACAGCTGGATGGAAAATAGCCCAAGAGAAAGGGTGAAAAATGATGCGACTTATGATCAGAGATGCAAACCTTAAGACTAAACAAATACCAGCATACCATGGCAAACCTCAAGGAACAGCTGGAACAGACCTTCACATGGAAAGGCTGGCCGCCACCACCAAGACTATTTCTCAGAGGCATGCCGGAAAAAAGGAAAATGAAAATATAAATCAGACTACTCAAACCTTAGAATCAAAGAGGCAGCAAAAGCAGAACCCGAATGGTTGGTCATATCCACTGCAGTACACAATATCCCACAGAAAGCCTCAACTATAACATAGATCAGGGTATCAAACTCGAGGCCCGGGGCCTGGATCCAGCCTATGGGGTGCTTAGATCTGGCCGGGGGCCCACTCTGGAAACAGCAAAGGACCGGACTGCGGTGCCTCTGCCAGCAAAAAGGGAGGTTGTGGGGGGGCGTCTGCGACCTCCCCAAACTCTTGTTTTTGCTGGCAGAGGGCTGCAGGAGGTTGTTGTGGCCAAACTTGGAACCCGGGAGGGCTGATGTGGCCAAAAATAAAGCCTTGATGAGTGACATCGAGCTGGCCACTTTCACCCTGGCATCCTCCTACCCGCTCCCCCCAAAGTCAAACACAACCCTGATGCGGCCCTCAATGAAATCAAGTTTGACCCCCCTGACATAGATGATGCTATTCAGCTAGAATTCTTTGCATCCTTAGACGGAGCATTTAGAACCACAGGATTTCCCACAGAGACCCGAAAGCAGATGACAAACTATCATCCCAAAGGCCAGAAGAAGATAAGAACAAAAGCAGCAGAGGCAGAGCAGCCCTCAAAAACCTAAAAAAGGACCAGAGTATCATCCTACCAATCGACAAAGGCCAAATTATGGTTATGGACAGATCACAATATATGCAAAAATGAAAGAATTACCAGAAGATGCACTGAATACCCCAGTGAACACCAATCCAATACAGAAACAGGACAACCGAATCAAGAGAACTCTTAAGTGACCTCATCTTGAAAGGTCAAATTATCAAAGAGGAGCAGAGGCAGCTGAAAAGCAGCGGGCCCATCCTTCCACCCTTTCGTGGATGTCCCCAAACACACAAACTGGGCAGATCTCTCTGTTCAATTGTATCATTAATGGGGCTCTCAACAGTATCACAAAATAATTAACAACAAATGGCGGGGGGCACTGCACAGGGAAGTGTCCTACCACTGCACCATAGAGAGCATCTTAACTTACTGCACTTCTGTATGGTTTGCCAATTGCACAGGGGCAGATAGGACAGCGCTCCAGAGGGTTAACATCATTGCCCAGAGGATCCTGGGTTGCCCTCTCCCCTCTTTGGAAAAGCTTTATAGCTCCCGCTGCCTTAAGAAAGCTCAAAACATTCTCAAAGATCCATCTCATCCTGGGCACCCCCTTTTTTTGAACTACTACCATCTGGCAGATGGTACAGGATAATAAAAACAAGGATAAATAGGCTGGAAAACAGCTTCTATCCCAGAGCAGTAGCTCTGTTGAATTCCACTGTATAGTGCAGTGTTGTTGCAGTGTCGGGAGCTTTCAATTCAATGTGTGGAGTGTTTGTGTTTATTTTTATGGTCATGATGTGCACTGAAGGTGTTGTTTGATTTCGTTGTACAAGGTGCAGTGACAATAAAGTAAATAAACCATCTGAAGGGAAGCAAATACTCAGTCAGCTTCCCACTCAATGTCTCCAAAGAATCAAAGATGAGACAGTAGATGGGGATGAACTTGTGGTTTCATTTGATGTCACAGCCCTTTTAATATCCACCAACCCACAGTGAGCAAAGGAATCCATGAAAGTTCTGCTCCGCAGCACCCCCAGCCTAACGAAATGCACCAAGATTGAAGCACCCAGAATCATGAATCTTGCCAACCTCTGCTCAACCACTCACATTTTCGATGGGTAAATATCATCAAGTAAAAGGAACTCCTGTGGGATCCTCACTTTCAGGACTATACTATCAGGCAGTGGTACTTACTTGGGTGAAAGAATGGATTGTATTGAGAAACAAGACTATTGACTTTGGAGGGACATGATTTGCAACTTGGCTGCCACGCCTTCTTGTATGGGAAAAACAAGATATAGGTTACTTTCAAAGGCACTATATTAGGGATGTATTATTGTTAGTATGGAAGAAAATCAGAGAACATCACTATTTGAGGATACCAGTCTGGCTCTCGATAATGGAAGCACTGGTTCATCCAAATGTTAACATAGAAAATATTGTTAGATATAAAGATATATTAAATGAGAAGGGGGAACTTAAACATAAGCTGAGTGATCAAGGGATTGACAATAGAATAGAATAGAATAGAATAGAATAGAATAGAATAGAATAGAA
>NW_020769490.1:53721-92191 GCF_900518735.1 Pseudonaja textilis | reverse complement strand
AATAGAATAGAATAGAATAGAATAGAATAGAATAGAATAGAATAGAATAGAATAGACCTTGGAGGTCTTCTAGTCCAACCCTTTGGTTAGGCAGGAAACCCTACATCACTTCAGACAAATGGTTATCCAACGTCTTTTTAAAAACTTCCAGTGTTGGAGCATTCACAACTTCTGGAGGCAAGCTGTTCCACTGGTTAATTGCTCTGTCAGGAAATTTCTCCTTAGTTCTAAGTTGTTTTTGTCCTTGATTAGTTTCCACACATTGCTTCTTGTCCTGCCCTCAGGTGCTTTGGAGAATAGCTTGACTCTCTCTTCTTTATGGCAACCCCTGAGATATTGAAACACTGCTATCATGTCTCCCCTAGTCCTTCTTTTCATTAAACTAGACATACCCAGTTCCTGCAACCATTCTTCATATGTTTTAGCCTCCAGTCCCCTAATATTTGTTGCTCTTCTCTGCACTCTTTCTAGAATCTCAGCATCTTTTTTACATCATAGTGACCAAAACTGAATGCAGTATTCAAAGTGTGGCCTTACCAAGGCATTAAAACATCACGTGATCTTTTTTTTTTTTTAATAAATTTTTATTGGTTTTTAAAACAAACAAAACATAAAAACATCAAACCATTTTCCATATATGTACATACAGTGTGCCGGTTGGTTTACAAATTGTTTTGTGCTTCCATTTCAGTCTTCAATTATAATTACATTGTATATAATCTCGTATTTTCAATCAATATATTAAATACATTAATATCATTATTAATCATTTGACTATACTTTTATTCATTCATGTTTTCCAAAATGATCATATTTTACTTAGTAAGTTTTATGACAATTCGTATTATCCCAGATCTATTCTAGAATCATTTTGTAGATATAATAAAAGAATACATCTTTATAGATTTATTATTTTCTAAAAGTCTACATATTTCATTACTATATTTTATTGTCTAACCATTGATAGAATAGATCCCAAATTTTATAAAATGGTTTATCATCTTGTTCTCTAATTTCAAATGTCAATCTACTCATCTCAGCACATTCCAATATTTTCTTAATGATTTCCTCCTGTGATGGTATTTTCTCATTTTTCCAGTTTTAGCAAATACAATCCTAGTCGCTGTTAATACATTTACAATCAGGTATTTCAAGTCTTTACTATGTATTTCAGGTAAAATTCCCAATAAAAATATTTCTGGTTTCAAACCTATATGCTTTTTTGTCATTTTTTCCAACCACGTGTAGATTTTAGTCCAGTATTTTTTAGCATCCGCACAAGTCCACCACATATGGTAATATGAGCCAGGTATCTGATGACATTTCCAACATTTTTCAGATTTATTCTTGAACATTCTTGCTATTCTTGTCGGGGGAAAGTGCCACCTGTAAAACATCTTATACAAATTTTCTTTATATGCTGTTGACATTGTCATTTTATAATTTTGAGCCCACAATTTTTGCCATTTCTCTAGATCAATCCCATATCCAAAATTCTTCCCCCAAGCAATCATAGTTTCTTTAACTTGTTCTTCTAGTTTAATTTCTAATAAATATCCATACAATTTTTTAATCACCTTTTCATCAGTACCTGTCAAAATCTTATCTAAGTCCGTCAGTTTATCATAGAAACCTTCTGTTTTAGAATCTTTATCATACCTTGAATGTATTTGTGCATATGAAAACCAATTCATCTTTATACCTTGTTCCTCTAGTTTTTGTATAGATTTAAGTTCACCCTTTTCATTCAATATTTCACCATATCTAACTGTTTGTCCCTTTTTGTATATTATAGGATAAGAAAATGCTTCAATAGTCGATAGCCAGACTGGAATTTTCAAATAACATTGTCTTTTAGTCTTCTCCCAATTTAACCACAGAGACTCCCTTATATAATGTCTTCTAAAGTACCCCTGTGTTTTAGTTCCTTTATACCATAAAAAAGCACGCCACCCCAGCAACAGGTCATGTCCTTGTAATGTCAACAGTCTAGTATTTCTTAATGTTATCCATTCCTTAACCCACATCAAATTTGTAGCTTGGTAATACAACTCCCAATTAGGCAAACCAAATTCTCTTATTCTAGCATCTTGCAAAAGTTTTAACTTTATTCTCACTTTCTTACCTTGCCATATATATTTCAACACAATTTTATTTAAATCTTCAAAGTAGTCTTTTCCAAGCCTAATTGGAATTGTTTGAAACAAATATAAAATTCTGGGTAATATATTCATCTTGATTGTTGATGTTCTCCCTATTAATGACAGTTGTAAATTTTCCCATTTCACCAAATCTAGCGCTATCTGCTGTTTAAGTTTGATATAGTTATTCTCTTTTAGTGTACTGCATCTTGCTGTCAAGTATATCCCCAAGTACTTTTTTAAAAAAAAAGTTTTTTATTTTAACAACAAACAAAACCACATAGAACATACAACATAAAACATAAAAACATCATCCTTCTTCATAAATTTACAAACAGTGTATCACTCTTCTGGGCACTTGTTTTAAAACCACAATCTCTTTGTCTTTATATTTCAACGCCTTACCTTTTGCCACCTGTAGTATTTGTGTTTTAATAGTCTTTTTAGTAAATCTGACATGGACCTCTCTTGGTAGCTTATTTCTCATCGCATATCTTGTGAAGACACGGTATATTTCATCTACTCCATCATCTTTTCCTCTGTTATCCCCAAAGCTCCAGCCAAGATTTCTATCATTACAGCCACCAAATCTTGTCCTTTTTCTTCCTCTATATTTTGAAATCTGAGATAAAATTCTGACCTATCCATCTCCCACTTCAACATCCCAGTTTTGTCTTGTTCAACCATTGTTAATTTGCTAACGATATTTCCAATTGTCTCATCTCTTTGTTTGTCTTTCTCTTCAATTTTTTGGAGTCTCTTCTCATATTTCGCCATCATTTGTTGAAAATTTTCAATTTTTTCATCAGTCTTTGCAATTCTTTGTTCAATACTCTCTGTTCTTTGGTCAATACTCGTTTTAAGTTCTTGTATTCCTTGTATAATCGTCGCTAGGTCCATTTGTACTTTATCTTGCTTCACCATTATTGATAGTCGTCCTCCAGTTGATGGAGAAGCAGGAGCAGAAGTTGAACTGCCAGAAGGTAAAGTTTTCTTACTCATTTGAATAACTCAGGATCTTTAAGCTTCTTTAATCCAATTAATAAGATAGCCAATTATAATCCAATTGGGAAGAAGAAAAAATAGATATACAAATATTACAAGATACTGTGGGATTGAAGAGGAGGGATGGAACAGCTAAAAGAAGGTGAAAAAGAAAGCACACTGCATCTTATTTAGTTATGCAAGGCTCTTATTATGGCTTCTCCACAAATTCCAAAGCCAAGCTTCAAGTACTCAATTAATAATAGAAGTTCCAAAGAACACCTGTTAAAACATTCTCCAGTGTTCTTCCCTCTATCTTATCAAGTTCCAGTGTCCTTGAGAAAGGATTTTTTCACAGTCCTCTCAACTTCCAATAAAGTATTTTCAAGCCTCTAGTTGGCAGTGTTACAAAGTTTCTTTAATCCACTCCCCCTTCTTTCCCAGAAAAAGCCTAATAAAAAAAGAAAATATACATGTATATATATATATATATATATATTTAAGGAAAAAAAAATACTAAAGGGAGCCTCTGTCCTAAAAAAAAACTATTAACACTCAAAAGGGAGAAAAAAAGAAAAAAAAATTAGATAAATATAAGGGAAAAAACCAGTCTAGTTACAGTTATTAGATTGCAATAGAAGTTTAGTGAAAACAAAAGTAAAAGTAAAAAGCCAAGCCTCAGTTTGACATTCTCTTTAAAAAATCGCCGCTAAGTCAGTTTTATCAGTTTTTGTCAAAAGTCTTACAGGATTCTTCTCATTTTAGAGAGTCCTTAAGTCCCGAATAAAATAAAATAAAAAGAAAATTCTCACCAGCCGATACACTTTCTGTCTCTTCCTTCCGGAGCTGTCACAGCTTCATCAGCTTAATGGCTGCCTCTCCGCCGATGGTAAAAGGGCTTCTTCTGGATCAACCAGGGACTTTGCGATGTCCCTGGGATCAGCAGAACGCACCCCTTACTGTCACCGTCTCTACGGGACGGTTTAGGTCCGTTAGGACCGACCAGGGGCGAAGATATCAGCTGCAATCTCACCATTGCCCTTTACCATTTCAGTGGTTTCTCCTCTCAGATGGATTTGCACTCCGTGGCTTTCTTCTGATTTCCAACCTATCCAAAGAACCCCCTTTGGATTATTGCTTAGCATCTGCTGTAAGCCTTGTGTCTTTATGAGCTTCAATTTTTGTGACAAGAATTCCTGCACAGGTAGTTACTATGACAAAAGGGACCAGAATTGTCCTTGTTAAGCAACATGGTTTTACAGTGAATGCGATGGCAATTCTGGCAGTCTGCATTGCCATGGTTAAAAGCAAGGACCATGCAGGTCATTAAGTGAGGATCTCACATGACTAAATTCTGACTTAGCCAGCTTCCTCATTGACTTTGCTTTGAGGAAGTTGGCAGGGAATCTTGGAAGTCAGGACCATGTGATTGTGGCTCATTGCAACTTTGTAATTGTGAGCTAACCCCAACAACCTGGATCACAGCCATGGGACTGTGACAGCCAGAACTTTGGGGACCGATCGCAACTTCTATTTCAGTGGAGTCGCAAGTTTGAATGGTCCCTGAAGTGTTGTCACCTGAGGGCCGCCTGTAATCCCTAGAGGTTGTCTTGTATTCTTTGGTTACATTCCTCTCCTTCCATTTTCTGCACGTGATTTTTTTTTTCCTTTGGTATTTTAATCGACTCTGTAATATTTGTCGTCTCCCTGCCAAATTTTTGTTTCATCACTGAAGTCATTCTCTGGAAACTGGATTTTTAAAACTATCTTTGAGCTACCCACAAGTAGGCCAGCAAAAACAGTGCTCTGATCAGAGGTCCTGGGCAAACTGTCAGTGCAATTGCCAGTTGTAGGAATTAAAATGACTCACTTCTCCTGTCTGTTTTGAAAATCTCATGTGAGATTTGAAGGATAAGATGTTAGAAAAGTGTATTTCTTTTTGTGTGCATAGACTATTACTCCTTGGTGTCTAGCTCCCCAAATTATTGCCAGTTCCGGGTTCACAAGTTTCTTCCCAGTTGGGGCAGTTATGTGAATTTTTAAAAATAAAATCCTTGGGAGACAGGTAGCATAATATAGTCCTAATATGGGCAACATAGTCTCTAACGTCGGAATGGGGAAAGGATGTTCCCTTAAAGGTTGGTTTCTTTTCCCCTGGGAATCAGTGATGGCCAGGAAACTTGTTTTGGAAGGTGGGCAGTTTTAAATGAAGAGAAAGTAGAAACTGAAGCAGGGAAAAAAAGAGTTTCTGTGGAAATGAGTGGGCGTGAAAGAATACGAGAAAGGAAGGGAAATGCTGTAACTGAAGGAGAACGTTGGGGCAAAGAAAACGGAATAGAATGGTAGGATACAGTAGGGCTGGAGAAAGTAAGTCGTCAGGTGCAAAGAAGATTTGAGAGGATGGAGGAATAGGAGGAGATGGTTACTGAAGGTGTGGAGAGTATAAACTGCACAAGTGTGAAGGGAGGGAAATCCCCCGCATACTATGAATGTCAGGGAAGAAAGGGGTTTCGGAGAAGAAGGAAGCCTCAGTGGAGAAGCAGTTAATGGGACGGATTAGGAGCAGCAGGAGCAGCAGCAGCTCCTGCTATGCAGTGGCTGCTTGGGATCCGGACTCGCTGTTGGCAACTGATGGCTCCCTCAAATGGAGATGCCAAGTGGTGGCCTGTTGCCTCTGACCAGCCCTGACCTATCCCTTGGGGATCTGCACTCCAGATGCACAGGTGGCGAGGGGCCCTGGCCTCGGGGGTAGGGATCTTCCAGGGCAGTTCGACTGTCTGCAGTGGCTGCGGTGAAGGTGCCTGGATGTGTTTCTCCTAAGCTCCTCCTCAAATTACAGATTCTACTGTTGGGGCACCCATCCAGCTGCCTAGCAGCATCACCTATTAAGAGGGTTGGTGCTGGGGTCCTCCGGGCAATTAATGCTAGGGAGATTTCGTTCTCTGTGCCCTTGGGATGTGATTGGTTACTCAGAAGACTACAATCTGAGGTGTCAGGTTGTGGTGAAAGAGAAATAACTGTAAATAAGCACTTAAACTATCAGATTCCAGATGGATAAGCAGTGACCAATCTGGATGGTGTTGGAACAGATTATTCAGCAGTAGGTTTGCAAGCATGTAGAAAAGAACGAATTACTTGACAGGAACTTGTGTATGTTCGTAAACAGGTGCAAAAGCAATTTGATTTCCTCTTTTGAGGGAGAGAATATGAGTGACTATTTTAATTGAAGTGAATGAGTTCAACACTGTATCAAGAGCTTAGCAAAGCATTTGATAAAAGTTTTCCCTGAGATCCAAACAGAGAAGATTTGTCTTGGGAAAGAAAGTTATAATCTCTTTAATCAGAATTTTGTAGCTGGGAGCATAACCCTTCACTTTTTATTATATAATATTTTTAAAGGGGAGATAAAAAATACAATAATAAATAGAGAGGAAAAAATTAAAAAGAAAGCTAAAAATGCAAAAAAAAGGAAAAGGAAATAAAAAGAAACAAAGAGGTAGCTTCTAATATTCTTTACAGTAGCTTTAAATTGTATTTAAATACAATTCTAAATTTACTTCTTTCCGTAAAGTTACATGATTCCCTTTCACTAAACTACTTTGTCTAATCATCAAAAACATCATGAATCTGCTTTTTTCTCATAAAGCTCATAAAGAGTTTCCAGACAGCAATAAATACAGATATTGCCTTCTTCGATCAAAAAAAGTCAATTTTAGCTACCTTAGCAAATTCCATAGTTTTCACCAATCATCATTCCTCCATTGTGGATTATGCCACATTGTTCCATATAATAATCTCGTTGCAGTTATGTACAGAAACAGTTCCGTGACTTTTTTGCATGTGTTTGTCCAATCTCCAGATAAAAACCTTTGGTCTCAATTGTATATAAATCTTTAACATCCTATAAATCAGTGTCTGCATTCGCAATAAAATTTTTCTAGTTTTTTTATACATCCAGCAAACAAAATGTCTCTTGTTCACATTTCCAACCTAAATTTGAAGTGCCTTGATACATTCTAGATAATTTATCTGGTGACATATATCAACAATACATCATTTTATAAAAATTATTTTTAAGATTATAGCGCAAATTTCAACTGAGCAGCGTGGTGACCTTGTGAAGACGCTCGCCCTCCCACTCGGAAGGTTGAAAGTTCAATCCTAGGTAGCGGCAGATGTTTCTCCTAGGGCTCAGAGGAAAAAAAAAATCTGTTAACTCTACATAGGCTACAGGAAGGGCATCCAGTCAGTAAACGCTCACTTCCATCCAGTTGACCCGACTCTACCCTGAATTAAAGGATTATAGGGTCATAAAAAGGGAGGTTTTAGTATAAATTTCAATTATTTTAGCCACATATTTCCCATTGTTTCATCTGTATATTAGAAGCAAAATGTTCAGTGCATTTTATCCTACATTTTTTCACTTGTTCCTTTTCTGTTTCAAATCCCAATATGTTTATGTTTTAGCAATTGTATGTTCAGCGTTGATACCCAATTCTATTTATTTATTTTGTCAAGCATGTATTAGATAACATATATCTAATTTTAACTTATACAAGTATAAACATGATTATGAATACATGAAATGGATACGAATAAAAAGGAACATTAGGACAGGGATGGTAGGTATGTTGGTGCTTATACACGCCCCTTACAGACCTCTTAGGAATGGGGTGAGGCCAACAGGAGACAGGCTAAGATTAAAGTTTGGGGGTTTGGGGAAGAAACCGGAGTCAGGTAGTGTATTCCAGACATTGACCGCGGTTGTTGAAATCATATTTTCTGCAATTGAGTCTCTCTTGAACTCAGTCTTACAGCGTTCATACGTTATTTTATCTGAATCTTTCTAATAATTATAAGCAAGACAACCGTTGATGGCTATTCTCTCTCTGCCAGCAGTTCACCTGTTTTTAGTTCCAGGAGAAGCAGGAAGAGCTGGAGACCTTGATGAACGCTCTCTTCAAGGGAGTCTTCGTTCACCGCTATCGGTGAGTGACATCAGGGCACGCGTGAAAAGAGCCAGCTCAAGGTCAGGAGACTCTGATCGCTGTCCCGGTTGTTTGCTTTCCAAGGGACCTTTTACCTGAAATCCGCGCTATTTGCATTGGAGAGATGGGTCAGTGGATACAACATTACACCACTTCCTTCCTAACGGATGGTTACCTCAAGTACATTGGCTGGACTCTGCATGACAAGGTGGGTTGCCAGGGCAGAAAACGTATTGGTAGGGCGTTCAGGAATTAAAAGTTTATGCGAGATATTTAAAGCACCCTTGTTACTTAATTCGTGTTTCCAGAATCATGAGCCCATCTGAATAAAACTATGCAAAACATTTGAACAAGATGCTTTGTAACATAAGAGCATGTCCATAGCAGTTTTTATTTATTTTGATTTGTCAATCGCTTACAAGATAATAGCTATAAGTATATACATAGTTATGAATACATGAAATGTGTACATATAAGAAAAATAAAAGAAACAATAGGACAATCAAGTTTGGTGCGGTTAACCTTGAGTTTGTATCTATTGTGTGCTCTTGTGTTATAATGGTTGAAGCTGAAGTATTCATTGACAGGTAGGACATTGCAATGTATGATTTTATATACCATACTTAGACCGAAGACGGCCTAATTCAAGGTTTTCTAGGTCTAGAATTTCAAGTCTGGTGGCATAAGGTATTCTGCAACGAGTAGAGGAGTGGAGAACTCTTCTTGTGAAATATTTCTGGACTTTCTCAACTGTGCTAATATCAGATACGTAATGTGGGTTCCAGACTGATCAGCTGTATTCGAGTATTGGTCTAGCAAATGTTTTGTATGCTCTAGTTAGTAGTGTGATATTACCAGAGAAAAAGCTACATTGGATTAGGTTAACAACTCTTAATGCCTTTTTGGCTATATAGTTACAGTGGGCTCTAGCACTTAGATCATTAGAGATGAGTATTCCAAGATCCTTGACAGAGCTTGGATCATCAACAAGATCTTGACTATTCAGCTTGTATTTTATTGTTGTGCTGCCCAACCAGTATATGGGAATTGGAATAGTTAATTAGGAATTGGGAGCTGTCCCCTTAAGGGAATGCATCATGGTAAATGTAGTTAAGATATCCTGGGAAATGTAGTCCATGTCATGTGGTCACACCTGTAATCCTGATTGGTCACTGAATTGACCCTTGGGTTGGGGGAGGTTTCTTCACTCTTGCTCGGACCCTAGCATCGTGCTAGCGTCTCTCCTTTGTCTCTACTGCTATGGGATGAAATGGGGAAAGATTATGCAAAGAATTGGACATTAGATGCATCTCGACATAACTGAGTTACCTTGAGGATACCTAATGTAATCCAATAAAAGAAACTTTGTATGAAAGAATTTGTAGAGTTATCTGTCTTTATATTCAACAATTGAATCAAAGGTGAATAGCAGTTGCTTTTGAAGTGTTAAAGCACCCACAACTTCTTTCAATACACACGCTTCTTCAAAAAAGCTGTCTCCCAGCTGATGCTCCCAGCTGTCTCTGCTTTGCAAAAGACATAGCTGCTTTAATCTTTTGAAAGGGTGTTGTGCATGTGCTCTTTGCACATCGTGAAGGGTCTTTTTCAGATGGTCTGCACAGCTACAGGGTCGCCATCCTATTTAAGATTGTTGGTGCTAATTCAATACAGCGGGATGTGTCATAGTGGCATTGATGCCAACTCCTTTTTACACCGACTGGAAGAAATTCTTGTAATTGGCAGCAGCAGTTATTCTTCCTTGCCCGTTTTCCCGGACACCCGTGCAGCTCTTCAACAGGAGCGGCTATGCCTTCTGCACATGGAGGGAAGTGATGCCACCAAGTATCCTAGTTGTATTAATAACTGATGTAGGAAGGATGAGTTAGCATTGTTGTTACCTTAACGGCCCATGTGGTCTTTAATGACCATGTGGGAGATCTGAGATTGCAGTCACTGAGCAAAGCGATTACATGACATCTCACTTTAATAACCACTTTGCTCAGCAACAGATTCTGGGCCTGATCATGGTCATAAGTGGAGGACTACCTGTACAGCACAATTCTGTTCTCTTTCTCATTCTGAAGCTGTTCGTGTCTTGGTCCTGGTGGCCTTAAAGCTGTCTTCCTCACCTTTGAGTCCGCAAGGAACGCTTTGTATCCCATTCCCCCCATCTAGAAGTGATACGGGTAGGGTCTTAGAAGTACATCTTTCCTGCTGCAGTCTCATTCTTAAGGAACGGTGTATCCCATAGATTAGAGTAAGGGTGACCTGCTTCCTATTCGTACTTAGAAGAAAACACAATTCTATTTACCAGGATTCTGGATCATAACATTATTGGGTGTGTTTGGGAAAAGGCCAGGTATCCAATTGTGTGAGGGGCTTTAATTTGAATCTCTGTACTAAGCAGAGGACCAGGCTTGATGGCCTATATAGGTTGTTCCAGTTCTGTGGGTCTTTTTACTGTATATTGATTTGTGTATTGGGCTTGTTATACAACAAAACCCTTCCACTAACGCACCCATTTTATCTATTGATTATGGTGATTAAGAGAAGAATGAAGTTCAAACAGATGAGGACTTTTCCTAAAATTAAAACCCCTGAGTTCCAATTTCCTTCAGGATTGAATGTAGGGATCCAAATTTCATTGCCCCTGGTGGAGAACTGTCTTATCGTCACCTGCCCGTTATTCTCCCTTTTCCTGGTCTTGCAGTAACAGGGCTGTTATTCTGTGTTGTGCATTGTATGGTAGTAAAGAACAACATGCCCATTTAGGTTATCATGTTGTCTCAATCTTTGCTGTTTAAGGGTCAAATGTCTCTCGATTGGTCTGTTCCCAATTTGTGACCATTTTTGTTGCCATTTTCTGAACCTGATACCGGTTGGGTTATTTGTCAGAGCTGACAAATGCAAATTCAGTACAAAGGAAAAGACTTGGGGTTACTCATCACTCTTTGCAATTTTTAGACATTATTTGATTTTGGGCTTTGAGAAATCAAATAGCCTGATGATGGGCTTTGTCTTGCAGCAGTGGGAGGTCCGACTCAGGTGCCTACTTGTACTGCAAGGCTTGTATTGCAGCCCAGAAACTGCCTCGCAGATGGAGCTTTTCACCAGTCGCTTTAAGGTAAACAGCCGTAATATTTCCCACTGGCTTTGACCAGCAGATCCACCTTGAAAAGGTGGCAAGAGTTTTATTAATGGGATAGGTCACTCTGTCCTCGGTCTCTCTTGCATACTCTGGAAATGTCCAGTTTTCTCTTTGCTGCTATCTCATCCTGAGTTCATGAACGAAAATCCTCAAAAAGCTGCTGGGAGTTGGGCAACATGTATATGAAGTAACTAACAAAAGCTTTCAGAAATAAACCAGACAACCTATAACCTCCTGGGTCACCATTTCAGAGATATTTCCTTACTTAAACAGAATCAGAATGGCCACAGGTGGGGCTGAGGAGCTACTTCTGATCTTCCTTCCAGCTTCTTATTGGGTTTCCTTATGGGAAGCTGGCACAGAAGAACTTCAGAAAATTTTCTTTCTTTCCTCCCCACCCTCCTTCCTTCCTTCCTTCCTTGCCTTCTTCCTTCTCTCCCTCCATTCTGTCCTTATTTCCCCTCTCTCCCTCATCCTTCCTTCCCCATCCTCCCTTTCCTTCGCTCCTCAAATTCCTGCCAACATCCCTATTTACTTTGCTTGTGGGAAGCTTGCAGGGAGGGTCAGTGGGGAAGCTGGCCGGAAGTCCAAGACCAACAGGCAGGTAAGTGGCTGCAGCTGAGTGGGAGGGAGAGAAGGGCTGTGCTGCGGTTCAAGTCAGGAAAGATATTTGGAGGTGCACAAGGGATGCCGTCGGGGGGGGGGGGGGGGAGGGCAAGAGGAAGGCACGGGGGAGGGACTGCGTAGGCTGTAAAAGGTCCCCCAAATGGGGTGCTTAGTAGGGTGCAAGAGGTGCCATGAAGAGGTGCCAGGGATGGTGTGGATTGGGAAGGGTGTGTGTGTGTGTGCGCGCGCACTCTGGAGGTGCTGCATGGGTCAGGAAAGGCATGGATTGGGGAGGGTGTGGTGTGGTGTGTGCAAGAGATGGATTGGGGAAGGCATGCAAGGGGAGAAGATATGTGGGGGAGCAGCACAGGTGGGGAGAGTGTGTGTGTGGGGGGATTGGCATGGGCTGGGAAGGGTATGGGGGGGTTCGTCCCGTCTCCCCCCCCTTTCTAGCAGACAGGCAAGTGACCATAGCTGAGTGAGAGAGAGAAAAAAAGAAGTTTTAATTGGGTTGGAGCCAACCTAATCTTGAATGAAACAGTTCTGTGATAGGCACACTCCCATTATCTACCACCCAGGTCTAAAGCGTGGATCGGGTTGCAAAAACTGTCAGACATACACAATTACAGGTGTAATTTAAGTATAGCACTTGGGCCAGTGAGGCATTTGACAAAATAAACCCCAATCTACTTCTGGGTAAGTTAGAGAAATGTGGGATAGACAGCATCAGCCACACCAGATAGATTCGTAACTGGCTGACCAGCTGCACTCTACATGTGAGGGACGGATAAAGTCATAGAGGAAACGATGACTTCGAGGTATGGCTGCTAAAGGCAGATCATAAGGCGAATCACCTCGTGAATCATAAGGTGTACTTAGTTTTCCTCACATGGCCTCTCGGTAACCCTCCTAGAATCACTGCAGGAGGTAGGTAGCCACACAGTTTTTGAAAGAAAAATAAGCCTGTATGTAGTGTAATCCCTCCTTCGTGTGCTTATTTTATTACAACTAACCGCTCCATATAAATAGCTTTCCTTGTAGGTGTATCTTTTAAAATAACACAGGTGTGCTCAGTCGGCTGCACCGTCATTTCAAAGCAGCCTTGTGGTTGGTCAGAGTGTCAGCACTTAGAGCCAGGCTTCTTAAGGCTTTTGAAAAAGTTGTAGCCAGAGATCGGGTTGAGGATCACTTCCACCGTACGTTAGTGTGGTCCTAAAACAAGTCACCACGTGGCAATCCGATTTTACGACGATTTTTACTGTAGTAAATGCAGCAAATCGGCACAATGGATCGCTCGGCTTACCCAATTGCGATTCGTTGTCGGAAACCAGTTGTCGGAAGGTCACAAATGCTCCTGTGGCCTCAAGAGGTTGCAACTGGTTGTGAAGTTGAGCAAGTTGCCAAATGCCCAAATTGCCATCATGTGATTGCAGGGTTGCTATGGTGGTTGTAACTGCAAGGACAGGCCGTCATAACTTTGAGCCATTGTTAAAAACAAACCAGCCCTGAGGACTGCCTGTATCTTGGAGGCGCCTGTAACCGTGGCATAGAGCACAGCCATGCGCAACAGGTAATGGTAAAACAGAGCACACTCTGATGCAAGCAGTCTGGAGTACAGGTAGTCCTTATTACAGTTCGTTTAGTGACTGTTCAACGTTACATCGGTACTGAAACAAGTGACTTTTGACTGTATTTCAGTTATGACCCTTGCAGCACCCCCAGAAACATGATCAAAATCCAGACGCAACTGGCTCATATTTATGACGGTTGCAGTGTCCGGGGGGGGGGGGTGTCATGTGATCCCCTTTTGCAACGTTCTGAGGAGCAGAGTCAATGGGGAAGCCAGATTCACTTAACCAGGTTACTAACTAATCAACTGCAGTGATTCACTTCACAATTGTGGCAAGAAAGAGTGTAAATCTCAACAAAAGTCTCATGTAACAACAGAAATGTTGGGCTCAATTGTGGTTCTAAGCCGAGGACTACTTGTATAGTATAAACATTGTGGTAATAGTAACTGAGTAGTACCATTATGGTAGCAAGCGTATAGGGATCGCATGGGAGGGGAACAATAAGACTTTGCATGGGTTGGCTTTTACAGCACAGAACTTCTCTCCCAGCTCTTCCAGGGTGCCGTCCTCTTAATGTGTCTCCGGGGTCGGTTCTCGTTTGGGTGCAGTTTTAAGAGGAGAAGCCTCACCTCGGCCGCCTGTCTCGGTCAGAGATAGGAATTGTTGGGGTGACAGGTTATACCTGCTGAACTTTTGTGACCCTTATCTGGAAGTTTTCTAAGCTTCCTTTTTTTTCATTGCACAAGTGTCACTTAGCAACTTTAATTTTTGTAACTTGCATGTTGCGATCACCAAACACAATTACTGTATGCTGCTACAGCAATATAGAGTTAGTCGGGTTGTCTTTGAAGACAATGGGCACAGAGCACTGTGGCTAAATTATTTGTGGGGAAATCCATTCTTGTAGTTTAATTATTTTGAAGTTGGTATAGTGGCTGCAGAAGACTTCCAGAATTGCTCAGGAGAGCCCTGTTTTTGAGATACCAAAAGCAAGTACACTTTACACCCTCAAAGCTGCCAAAAAGTAATGCTCAAGCACAACTACAGTGGTCACTGGGCTCTTCCCCAGAAGAACACCAGAGCCTCAAAGCCCACAAAGTGGTTACAGGTCATGTCCCTTCTGAAATGGTACGCAAGAATTTCAGTTGAAATGTAGCATTTGAGAAAGAGCAAGACCTGACCTTACTACCAGCAGGCCTGGTGTGTCTCCGTTCTGTATTTCTGAAGAGGCTCCAAGCCTGCCTTTCCACCCGTATTAGCCTCTTTCAACAAAAGCATCCTTTTATTACACCTTCACACTGAGGAAAGGATAGCAACCCGATTCTTGTCCTCTAACTCCTCCCCCTCCAGCAGTTTCAGGGTTGCCAGCTCTTTCAAGGCTCAGGGCCCCTGATAGCAATCAAATATGTACAAGTGAAAGAAGTTTATTCTGCAATCAAATACGTACAAGTGAAATGTATTATTTGTCGCCCTCCATGTCCTAGCAGAGGAGCGGAGAGGAGGCTTGACTCGGAGGCAGGTTCCCAGAGTCATATATGTACCTAGTGGAGGTTCAGTGCCCCTGTGGCAGCTTTCATAAATTACAAAATGTTAACCACAAAGATGTGGAATGATCATATAAAAGAATAAGCCAGGAAGCTGAAACATATTTGTCTGTTAAGTACTGAAAAATACATTGGATGCATTTTCAGGGAGATCGGGAACCCTTTCTAAAAAGTGGGTGGTCCCCGCTTCCTCCAGCACCTCCTGTTTTCCTGCAGGAACGGATTGTGGCCATGGTTCTGGATAAGGAGCCCCAGGTGGCAACGGAAGCTGTGAGGCTGCTTACTCTCATCCTTCAGTAAGTGATGCCGGAGTAATCCGAAGGCACTGCTAGCATTCGACTTGCTCGTCAAAGTCCATGTTCTCTGGCCAGGCTGCCAGAGGGTCTCCTGTGTTTTCAGTCTGTCCTATCTACCCCTCACTTAGGGGGGGTTGGGGGTTGGCATTTTTCACGTGCACTGAAGATTGGTCTCTGCAGGAATGCGGACGGCGCCCTCACGGGTGCTGACTGTGAAAGGGTCTTCCCACTGGTTTATGCTTCCAGTCGTCCTGTAGCTGCTGCTGCAGGTGGATTTTTATACAGAAAGTGAGTATGGTCCTCACGCCCCCCCCCCCCCGGCGCACCTCAGCATTCTGAGCAAGCACTCCGTTGTGCGTAGGAATGCAATATCCTGTTTCTTCCCAAAGATTTCTGACTTGGGCTCTGTTTCCTAATGTTGGTGGCTTGGCTTGTAGGTTGTTGGCACCCAGGGTAGATGCCGGTGGGAAATCAGGCGACCTCCATGAGGGCACTCGTGGCTTCCTCCAGTTGCTTTTGGTGTTCTTTATTGAAAGTGAGGTGAGTGAAACGTTTGAGCCACAAGGAGAAGGTGAGGAGTCCTGGCGGCCCTTAGCCAGGCTGGTTTTAGTGCAGTGCTTTGTTCTCCACCCACAGTTCCATGACCATGCCGCTTACTTGGTCGATAGCCTGTGGGACTGTGCATCTGCCCTGCTGAAGGACTGGCCGGTGCTGACAGGCCTCCTGCTGGAGGAATCCTCCATAGAAGGTGAGCGGAAGTGGGTGGGCTTTGGCTCATGTCAGCCTTTGGCTGCTAAACGGATGGGGGAGATGTGCCCTCCGACTTCCTTAAAACCCCTCCGGAATACCGTGGATCCCTCCCTGAGGATATCTGCCCATGGACGTAGCCGGAGGTCGACTGTGACGTGCACAAGTGGCTGTTCTGCTGCCGTGGGATGCCATGACGATTATAAACACCCAAATTTTGGTCACATTATTGTGGGGCTACTGTGACAGGTGTGACTATGAGGACTGGTTGTAAAGTCTTGTTGTAACTTTGAACAGTTGCTAAACGGGACAGTTATTAAGCAAGGACTACCTGTAATACCTCTCGAGGTAGTATTGGCCCTTCCTAGCAACTATACTACACTGGATTCATGTTGAATGTGATTGGCCGGGATACCCTGATCTGCCCATGTATTTGCCAAGAACTTTCCTCATGAAAGTAATCGCATGACTACTTAAAGCAGGCCTGCCGTCCTCCTCCTATTCCTTCTGTACTTTCCAGTTGAATCTGATCTTTTTTTTTTTTTTTTTGGGGGGGGGGGGGAGTTCAAGTGATTTTTCTTAGAAGGATGACCAGCTACAGCTCCGTTTCCCTTCTGAGAGAAGACCGACACAAGGACGTTAAGACAGTGTTTCTTGTATCATTCTTGCACCACGACGGCTCTCTTTGGGCTGCATCTATACATGGCTTTCTGTTCATTTCTCACTTCCCAAAGAACTTGTGCTTCAGCGGAAGAGACTTATGTTGTAGCTCAGGATTGAACTGTGGAGTCCTTGGTGCTCTCAGAACTTGGTTGTTTACTTGCAGACATTTTGTGACCACCAACTAATATTAGTGCTGGTGAGTATTGAGTTTTGATCCAATTAAAGCCCTCCAAAACACCGTAACTAAACCAACGGTCCCAGTAGCCTTGCAACATGCAGTGTAAGGACTGCATAACGGCCACTATATAGGACAGGCAGGCAGAAGACGGGCAAAGCATATCCGTGAGCAAAAGCCAGCAATCGGAAGACATGATGAAAACTCCTTAATCCCACCATGCATCTGGACAGCCTCAGCCACATTATCACCCAGGAGAAGAAAGCATCCTAGGCCAAGCCAAATCCAATAATGCCAGGGAGTTCCTGGAAACTTGGCACTTAGACAAATCAGCCATCAATAACATAGAGATAAACCAGATTTATACATCAGAGATAATAGAAAATCTAAGAAAGAAACTAAGAAAGACATGCTTTGCAGCAGCCAGCAGCCCGATAAGCAAGGATTAACACCAGAAACAGAAAACAGTAATCAAGGAATCGCCAAGGAGAAAACTACACCCCCCCCCACACCCCGCCAACTGTGGCAGGGCAAGCTACTGTATATAAACTGGGAGAGAACCCCACACTCACTGATGGTATCACCTTTTGGGGTGATGAAATGTCTGCAAGCAAACCACTAGGCTCAGAAAGTACCAAGGGCTCCTTGATATTGTCTCTCATGCAAGCCTTCGTTCATTCTGAGCTCTAGCTTTTCTGACACAATTGCTGTAGCTACTGGAAGTACTTTACGTTCTTTAGTTATGTTCCTCTTCATGCAGGGGAGAAATTGTGCATGCTGCATGTTTGCTCTTCGGGTCATTGAGAAACATGATTGTAAGAAGTTTGTAATTTTAGCAAAAGCATATTGTGAAAGTAAACAGGAAACTGAATTATGGAATGTTTGATACAAATGTGGTGCAAACAGCAGTAAATCATGTGCGAGAATAAGCAGAGTGCTTGGCAACAAGTGGGTCCTCCCTGAAGGCAAGGATATGTGACGGTCCCTTATTTGTTAAACGTATTTAGGAGAAATACCTGAGGGAATTATCCAGGAAGGCTTGGCAATTAATATTTAAAAATTCTGCTTATTGCATTAGAAGTAAGTTAAATTGGTGATTCTTTGTGGATACTGCAGTATAATTCTGCAAATTTAGGGAACAGTAGCTACACATTTAGGACGAGAGATTGTGATAGTTGCGTAATGTGGGTTCATTTTCTGTGTGAGATGCTCCACAGCTCAAGTGCTGCGTCGCTCTGCAGGTTTGGGCGATCTCAGGGAGAGCAGCCTCATCTTGATCTTGGTGGCCAGCATGCGGCAAGCCACCGAAGGGCACCCACCCATCGGCAGGTTCTCTGGAAAGAAGGTAACGGCGGCCTTGGTTCTTCCTCTCCTCTCCCAAGGACCCCAACCCCCGCCACCTCCTCCTCCTCCTCCTCTTCTTTCCTTTCTGCCTTGTCAGGTGTTTTCTGCTCGGGAGCGCAAAGGGCAGTCTGAAGAGCGTTCGAGGCTCACGCAGCATTTTGCGCCTCTGCTGCCCCAGCTGTTGGCTAAGGTGAATGCCTTCGTCTCTTACTCCTGAGCGGGAGGAGAAGCCAAAGAAGAAGCATCCTGTTCTGGTTGGGATTTGGCCCTGCCTGTCGGTTCTGTGTGGTTGTTCCAAAATTGCTTTTCATCCTCTTCCCCCCCCCCCAAAAAAAACCGTTTCGCTTATCATCTGAGGGGTTTCTTCTGTTCTGACCGAATGTTGGGGCATGGAAGGATTTGTATTCTTTGCAGTCACCTGGTCGCTAGCACTCTCTGAAAGTCATTGAGGCCACTTGGGGGTGGGGGGGTTTACCTGTCCCCCTCAGAGTCCTGGGTGGTTGATGCACTTGGCTTTCCTTGCCAAGAGGAGCACACCTTCTGTTCGCGCCCTCATTCCTCCCTTCTCTGCTCCGCTCCATCCTGGCAGTTCTCTGCTGACGCTGAGAAAGTAGGACCCCTGCTGGAGGCTTTGCGTTATTTTGACCTAACTCATTACAGCTCAGGCCGCCTGGAGAAGGTAGGAGGCCCTTTTCATTACCCTGCCTCTCTTCCTCGCCCCTTGTTTTTCCTCCTAAGCGGGCTCTTCCTCTTGCTTCCCCCAATATTCCAAATCCACACACACACACACACACACCCCGAAAAAAAGCTTGCCCTTGGACACTGCTGGGGTGACTCTCTCTGTCTCCTCTTCCTCCTCCCAGTACTTAGACTTGCTGCTGAGCCAGCTAAAGGAAGTGGTGGAAAAGCACACCAGCAGTGAAGTGCTGGAGCTGGCTTCCCAGACTCTCCAGCTGCTCTGCAGCACAGAATTTGCTTTCTACAACCGTGTGGATTTTGCTCGAAGCTGCATTGTGGACTATCTGGCGGATAAATTCCAGCACGAGGCTACTGAACTCCTCCAGGTAGAAGAACTTCACCCTGTGACAGGTGTTTAGGCATGGATGAATTTTCAGAGTGGGAGCAGTTTGATGATAGGATTCTGATCTGGTGTACATGAACTTGAAATGTGGACCTGGGGGGGGGTGGGGTGCCTATCTCAGACAGAAGGATTATGGTGCCTTCCAGAAGCTTTAAGCTCCCATTTATTCGTTGCAATTGACATGATCAAAGTAAAGGAGCAATTGGTTGTGGCCTTACTAATGCCTTACTAAACTCCCAAATATTTAATTGGTCCCTCTGATTTAGTCCCTAGGCGGACTTGTACACTGGGACCTATCCAACAAAATGTAATTCATTGTCAAGAAAAACCCTGGTTTTACGCTTGACAACAGAAACTATAAGAGGGACCTTGGAGACCTAGTGAACAACCTCCTAAGCATGAACCAGCAAGTGTGCTGCAGCTGCCCAAAAGGCCAATGTGTGCTGCCTTAACAGAGGGGGACAGAATCAAGACACAAAGTGTTAGTGCCACTATATACTGCTTCAGTAGGATCACACCTGGAATACTGCGTCCGGTTGTGGTCACCACAATATACAAAAGATGCGGTGCCTCTACAAAGACTACAGAGAAGAGGAACAAAGATGGTTAGGGGACTGGGGGCTAAAACATACGATGAAAGGTTGTAAGAACTGGATACATCTAGCCTAACAGACAGAAGGACTAGAGGTGACCTGGCTGACAAGGACTATGCGGAGCACCAGGGGTGCAGGGGATGTTCTGTAGCAGGACCGGACGGTCGTGATGAAGCTGTGCTAGGGGTGCTTGGGAAAGTCGAGAAACGGCTGGTTTCTTCCCCTGCCTTTGCTACGTCCAGGTTGTTTAGAACACTGGCCCTTAGGCAGCAAGGTGTTCATGGGTGAGAAATAAAACATCAGATGCACAGAGAGACGATAGGGATCCTTGGCTCCACCCCGAGTACCTGTGAGAAGAATCTGGGTGTTGTGGTAGATCTCAGACTAAGCTCAGGCTGAGCCAGCAATGGGCCACAGCTGCCAAAAGAGCCAACACAACTTTGGGCTGTGGAACTGGAAAGAGTACAGAGAGTAGTGACGAGGATAGTAAACGGCTTGGAATCCTACCGAGAGCAATTGAACGTGGTGTGCTGAGCCTAAAGAAGGGACAGCCGAGCAGAGACGTAATGGCAGTCCTCCAGTCCATGAAGGGAGGTCATCGGGTGGACCCTGTGAATGTATTCCTTGTGATGCCTGAGGGCAAGATGAGAACCAGCAGGTAGCAGCCTCCCAGAGGAGATCCAGGCTTGAAATGAGGAGGAGGATTTGCCTGCCTGAGAGTCTGTTAAGCAGTAGGACAGGCTGCCTTCTGAAGCGGTGGGGGTGCTCAGTCAGTAGAGGCTTCCAAGGAAAGATTGAGCCGTTTTTGTCAGGGACAGTGTGAGGGTTCCTACTCTAAGCGTCGGGCTGGGCCTCCCTGTCCCTTCCACATCTGCGATTCTCTGTCTCTGGATAGTCCTCTCGGGTGGAGGAGAAGCACCGCGCATCGTGTCTGCTTCTTTCCTCTGCAGTCCTCATTTTCTGAGAAGGAGGAGGTGTACAGCTTGGCCGCCACTTTGAGACGCATTGCCACCTTTCACAGGTGAGTGGAAATTATATTCAGTCTGGCCGTTTCCTTGCTGTTTTGTCCCAAGATCTCTGCCTTTAAATGCCTTCCTCCTCTGCACCAGTCCTAAATAGAGGTATGGTGTCCCTGGTTGCTCCTTGTGCCCTTTTCATCTGCAGTGCCCACGACCTGACTCCCTGGAGGTTCTTTGAGCCCTGTGTCCATCTCCTGCGCCACCTGCTGAATACAGGCGAGGCCTGCGAGCAGGTACTGGGCCAACTGACCTGGGCCAGGAACAGTTGGGGACCTCTCCTCTTGGGCCACATTCTTGCTCAGCTGCTCTTCCACCCTCCGAGGGGGCATTTTTCTTGCACCCACAGGGGTCCCATGCCTGCCTGTTGCCTCCCTTTTCTCCTTGCAGGTGGTGATTCCTGCCATGACTTGTGCCCACTTCTCGCTGCTCTGGGAACTGTCCCGCTGCTCATCCGGGGACATCCCTGACCAGGTGAGCGGGTTTGGGGGATCTTTTGCCATGGCCCTCCCTGCCAGGCCTTCACGATTGCCTTTTCCTCTCTAGCAGCAGCTGCTCAGCCTCAGGGACAAAGTGGCTGCCTTTTGCTCCCTCTGCCAGAGCTGCCTCGTGGACATGGAGCCCTGTGTCCAGGAGCAGGTGAGGGGCGTCTGAGCCGTGGAGGGAATGAGGAGAGCCGCCCACTTGGGCAGGAGCAGGGGCTTGCTGGGCCGGTCTTTGGCATGTCCCATCTACCTCTACGGGGCAAGGGGTCAAGTGAATACAAGGTGGGAGAAGGGGGGGAGCGGGGGGGCTTGTGAGGGGCAGTGTACCTCATCCTAGGCCTTAAACAGTAACTTTAAGAGGGCTCTGTGTGTGTGTGTGTGTGTGTGTGTGTGTGTGTGTGTGTGTGTGTGTGTGAGGTTTCCAAGTGATGAAACCAAGTATGTGTGTGTAAAAAGGAGGACGTGAGATAATTAGTGCTGGTGATCCTAAAGTGAGGACCCCTCATGCAGAGACAGTTCCAAATTACAGCATCATGGGGGGGGGGGGGCAGAGAGAACTTACGACCGATCCTCAGGAGTTGCGGCCATTGCACAATCCCACAGTCATCCTATCTGACCTGACCTGCCTGTTTCCCACAAGCAAAGTCAACGGGGAAGCCAGAAGGAGATCTCAGCTCGCTCCTACAGCCCTGCCGGGTTTTCTCCTGAGGGGCCCCACCAGCGTGGCTGTTGGTATCCTGTAGCGCCCGCCCACAGTGCCCTCCTGTGCTTTGCAATGCCTGCTGCGTAGCCCCCCTTTGGGGCAGTGGTCCTCCATGGTGCCTGCGTGCCCGGACCACGATTTCAGCGCTTCTTTCCGCTGAGGTCCTCTTGTGACCTCACTGAAGATGGCAAGGGGAATTGCTGGGATTGTTGTCGCTAAGCGATGTGATCACATGATGTCACACTTTACGATCGCCTTGCTTAGTGATGGAAATTCCAGCCCCAATCGCCACCCGAACTCGACTACCTGCAAGACTTGTACGAATGAACTGTGGGAGAGATTGTTTGCAGAAGACTAACGTAAAAGGACATTTATTAGCAGTAGTTAAATGAAATTAATTAACTTTTTGAAATGAGCAGATGCTTTTTGAGTGTACTTCTACAAAACCGAATGCTTAAAAATATTGAGGACGCTTCTAAAGGTAACTCTTCCCTGTTCAGTACTTTTTGCTATGAAAATCAGCGGTGATGGTGCTAAAATATCCGTTATCGTTTATTGAAATAATTTGTGTAGCTGTCAGTCTCACAACAGGGACTAAACCAGAGCCACAGCATCCACCTATGACCCATATCGCCCAAAGTTAAAACAGACAAGCAAACCCCAATTGAAAAAAACCCACCAGTCTCAAAACTCACTTAACTGTCTGGCCAAAACTTTAGTATGTACTACTTGCTATTGAGTGATTAGCTGATTATGTGCCATTAAGTTGTTGCTGACTTTAAGAATTCTGGCATGAGGTTTATTTATTTTTATTTACTTATTGCGTTTATACTACAACCATTAACATGGCTGGCCCGTAAACATAGTCTCTAATCTCCCTCCCTTTGCCTCCAAATTGGGCATATTTAAATACTTCTTTCATTTCCAAGCTCAGCAGCACCCCTTTCTCCCTAGCCTGGAAGAACCTCCCTGTGGGAAAAGGAAGCCGTTTCCTCCCCTCCGTTTTCTGCTTAACCTGCTAGAGCTCCATCTCCTCCCCGTTGTTTGGAGGGCTGGGCATGCCACGAGTCCCGTCAGGGCTCGGGAGACCTGCCTCCTCAGCGATAGGCCCTGTGGGACCAGAGGCTAGGATGTCTGCAGCCCTGTTGCCCTTTGTGCCACGAAGACCTGGTTATGCGCCTGAGTCTACGAAGGGCCCTGGCCCTGTTTCTTGGTTATATTGATACCTATAATTATATTTTTTTTCCCAGGAGTGTGTGTGTGTGTGTGCGTGATGTTTGTAGTTGTGTGCAGAATTGCTTGCTTGAGAAGGGAGGAGAATAGAAATTGAATAAATAAAAGTATTTCTTTCCGAGTTGCCTTCATGCCTCTTTGGCAGATTCACCAAGATTCACAATCCCCTCACCCTAATTCCCCCCCCCCCCCAAGGTACCTGTTAAGACATTATGGCACTGATTCAAATAAAGATGCCCTTCCAAACATTTGGATTCGTGGAATCCTAGAACTGAAGAGACCTTGGGAGTCCTGTAGTCCAGCCCCTTGCCCAAGGCAGGAGTCCTTAGGCCGTCACAGTGAAATGGCTGTCCAGCGTCTTCTCGAAAACCTCCAGTGATGGAGCCACTGCAGGAGGCATTAACGCCAGGAAGGGTTCATCGAGTTCAGACTGTTTCTTCATGTGTAAAGAACTCAAACATATGTGGGGGGCTTTCCTTGGTTAAATTCTCTGCCTCACTTTAAAAAGTACATTATTTCAGTTAAATAAGAAGCTGACTTTTTTGCAAAGCACCGTTTTCTCAGATCATCTTTGTTTCCAAGGTGGCCTCTTGGAAAATCAAAAGGGCAGCTCTTTATTTGAAGATCCCGAAAAGATAAGGATCATGCCCAACTCTGTTTCCACACTTGGTGGCCCAAGTGATGCTGCGGTTGTCCTCTTGCGATGCCTGGAGGCTGTGGGGGCCTGGATAGGGGACGCAGGCTTTGGCTGAACCCTGGCAAGACCGAATGGGTGCCCAGGACTTCGGGATTTGGGGTTTTGTTATCTTTGATTCGGGGTGGGGGTGGCCCTGCTTAGGAAAGACTACGGTCCCCAACTTGTGGCTTCTCCTGGACTCCTGCTCAACAAACAGGTGTTTGCAGTCGTTGCTAGGAGAGCCTTTGCGCTCTTATGCCCCAGTTGTGGCCTTTCCTGGAGCAGAATTCCCAGTCTTCAGTCATTCAGTCCCTGGTCATCTCACGATTGGACTGTTGCAATGAGCTCTTTGTGGGGCTTCCCTTGAAGAGCATTCAGAAGCTGCAGCTGGTGCAGAGTGCAGGCAGTTCGGGGGGGGGGGGGGGGGCGGCTAGAATGGCCCCAGTAAAACCACTCTCCGTGAGCTGCGTTAGTTGCCAGGCTGCTTCCAGGTGCAATTCAAGGCGTTGGTGATCCCCATTAAATTCCTTCCTGGCACGGGTCCAGGTTACTTAGGAGACTGTCTCACCCCACTGGGATTGGCCCATCCCACCCCGTGGAGCTTCTCTGTCATCCAGCTTACGGTTGTCCCAAAGGTGCTTTTTCCAGAAGGCAACTCAACTTTCTTGTTTTTCTTTGAAGACATTTCGCTTCTCCTCCAAGAAGCTTCTTCAGTTCTGACTGGATGGTGTGGAAGGATTTATGCTCCTTGCAGGCAGCTGGTCATTTGCATTCTTTTAGAGAGTCGCTTAGGCCACTTGGAGGTTTATCTGTGTCGTTGGGGTCACCTAAGTAGTATCCCTCCCCCTCTGTTGAGAGAGACGGGGGAGGGGGACTGTTCAGTTTGCACACAGAGGGCCTCTTTGGCCCCTCTTTCAAACCAGCGGCCCTCTCTGTCCACACCATGGATTTTGTTGTCTTCAAAAGAATGGCCTTGTCTTCTAAATGCAGGTGGATTGCTGAGTCTAGTCCTGACGGGTTTGTTTCCACAGAGGAGGCCTGCCGTGGGTCCCTTCAGCCCGATTATCCTGGCTGGCAGGGTCCCAGAGGAGGAGGGCCTTTTCTGCTGTGGCTCCTGCCCTTTGAAACATCCCCCCCGCCCACCCCCCTGATGTGAAGTTGGCCCCAAACTTCCTGTCCTTTCACAAGGGCCTAAAAACCTGGACCTGCCAGTTGGCCCGGGGCCCCAATGGGGGGAACCATGGGGGATGCTGATCGAGTACTGATCCCTCCTTCCCTCCATTTCGGTCCCCACCATCACCACATGTCCTTGATTTTAATCTTTGGTTTTAATTTATTCAGGTTTGAATGTAGATGTATTTTTATGTCTGTAAGCAGCCCAGAGCTACCTTAAGGTAATAAAGGCGGCCAATACAATTTATTTAATAAATAAATAAATAAATAAATAAATAACCTGGAACAAAGATTTTAAGGAGCATCTTCCTCAACTTGCTTTTTGGAAAATGGGTATTTAGAAGCTGCCTGGTTTCCATTTTATGTTTCTCCAAAGTGTGTACATCATGATGAAAATGCCTTAACTTCGTAGCACAAGGGCAGATTCAGCTATACTTTCAACTGGGAAACAGTCTCCCTCCTAGACCAAGCCAAGTCCAAAAACGCCAGAGAATTCCTGGCACTCTGACAGATTGGCCCTCAAGAGGCACACAGACAATACCTAGCACTGATGATGATACATAGTTCAGTAATGAGACATCTGCAAGAAAACCACCAAGCTCAGAGAGCGCCCAGGACCCTGCCCGCACTTGGTTATGCCCACCTTGTGTGCGTGTGTGTGTGGAGTTGCCGTCTTCAGTGTGTGATTCTCTTTTGTCCCCTTTTCTTCTTTGCAGGCCTTTGTGCTGTTGAGTGATTTGCTCCTGATCTTCGGTCCACACCTGGCTGACAGAGGGCAGGAGGAATTGGTGTATCAGCCGGAGTCTGCTCTGCAGTCGCAGATGGCTGGCTTTCTAATGGACCATGTCTTCAACCACAACCAAGCCCAGGATGATGGTGTGCTTAATCCTTGAAGTTGGAATTTGAGAGGTTTGGAGCGGGAGCACAATTCTTAAGCAACTGCACTAATACCCACCCCGCCCCCCGTTCTTTTCAATTGGCTGCTGAACTCAAGATAGTGAAAACGGGGAGCTTCAGGTTGAGCAGCTGTACCAGCGGCGTAATTTGCTGTCTGGATTCTGCAAACTGGTCGTCTACGGAGTGCTGGAACTGAGCGCTGCTTCAGATGTCTTCAAGTATTACTCCAAGGTATGCGAGGATGGCTGGGACGGAGGAGCGGGAAATTTGCCCTGGACATATCCGACGCCCATCGTCCTTCCAGTTTAGCTGTTCCCTGCCTTGCCTCAAGAGTGGCCGTGGCCATTTCTAGAGCTTCTCGGACAACCCCCAAAGAGGAGGAGGAGGAGGAGGAGGAGGAGAAAGGGCTTGTTTTCCGTGGCTGCACAGGATTTGAGTTCCCAGGAAAGGATGGGTGGAATTTCAGGGGCTGAACTGAAACGCTGGCACTATCCTGGAGCTTAAGGGAAGCACCAGGAGATTGAAGAAGAGCTGCTGGTGTTCCTAACTGCAAAGGAAAAACATGGACTTGGGCAGGTGGCGATCAGCACCTCGGGAGTCCCTAGGCCAAAAAAAAAGCAAGCGGTGGTGGGTGGTGGTGGTCTGCGGGCACTTAGAAAGGAAGAGGGCGATTACCAGAGACAGGCATACGATGGGCGGTAGGTATCCTGAACCCCAGTAACTTCCTTCACTGTAGGCTATTTTCTGTTGACCCAGAAAACATGATGCAAGTATAAAAGTCAAACCTTTAAATAAGAAAACTTACTTTTAAAGTTAAATTTTAACTTCAAAGTCTGTATCAGATGTATCGTCCTCACATTTACGACCGTCACAGCATCACCAGAATGTTGTGACCAAAATGTGGGTGCTTGGCAGCTGGCATGTATTTACGGCCGTTGCGGGGGCCCTGGGCCACTCGGCCATGTGCGACCTTCCCAACCGACATGCGAAGTCAGTGGGGGGGGGAGGGGGGAAGCTGGGTTTGTGGACTGGTTGCAGGATCCTAACTGAACCAGTTGCCGGGACAGAGCTGGAAAGAACCCTGGAGGTCTTGCAGGCCAGCCCTGCCCTGCTCAGGCAGGAAACCCTGCACCACCACGTCACTGTGTGCATAACAACTCTGGCAAAAAAGCGGTCACAAAATCGAGCATGACTCCCTTAACAACTGCCTTGCTTAGCAACAGCAACTCTGATCCCACTTGGGGGTCTGAAGCCGAGAACCACCCCCGCCAGACCAGGAAGGTTAGCGTCTGGCAGCCTTGTGTGGAAAGCACAGCTGTTGCCTAGAGGAAGCACAGAGTGCAAACCGCCCCTTCGGCTGCGCGGGGAAATCATTTTGTTTTTAGTATAAAACTTATTATGTACTGTACATAAATACATTCCTTTCCCTACTCTGGTTTTGCTGTTTTATGAAACTAATTTTAAAAAGCTATAAACAAAGGAGAATCCAGTGCTCCATTTTTCCTGCCAGTTCTACGATGACTATGGGGACATTATCAAGGAAACTCTGAACCAGACCCGCCAAATTGACCGAATTGAGTGGGCTCGCACGCTGCTACTCAGCCTGCAGCAGGTAAGCGGGGGGTGGGGGGAGCATCGCGAGGGTGGCGGCGGCGGCGGCTGGAGAATGGGGCGCCTGCCCAGCCGGTCTCTCTCTCCTTGCTCCCAGTTGATGACCCAGCTCTTCTTGGAAGCGGGACCAGGGGCCACAGACTCCCCCGCCTTCCTGGAGATCCGGGACTTGGCACGGCGGTTCTCCCTGCTGTTTGGGCTGCACCAGCTACAGAACCGCTCAGCCCTGGTGGCTCTGCACAAGTGAGGACGCTCCGGAGGCGGCCAGGGGGAGCAGGGCCTGGGTCCGGTGGGAAGGCCGGTTCGGAGTGGGGGGGGAAGAGAAGGGGAGGTAGCTGGGCCATCCTCACGGCGTCTTCATTCCAGGGATGGCATAAAGTTTGCCTTTGAGGAGCCGGCATCCCCCAGCCCTGGCCTGGGCCTCATCAACCTGCCCTTCCTGGAGCTGCTGAGTGAATTCTCCCCGAGGCTGCTGGCCCCAGATAAGGCTCTGCTGTGAGTGCGATGTGGCTGGGGAGCCTCCGGAAAAGCCTCCCTGCCTGCTGAAAGCACCTTTTCTCCTCCCACCCACAGCCTGGCCCACCTGAAGACGATGGGGCAGGCTCCCTTCTCCCGGAGCGGAGAGGAGCCCCGCTGGCCCTCCCTCCTGCTCTATCAGCACTCCCTGAGCCCTCAGCAGGAGGCGGCCCTCCAGCCGCACGCGGCGGCCTCCAAGAGGAGACATTTGCATGGTGGGTGTGGGGCCCTGAGCTGGCGGGGAGCGGGAGAGGCTCCGTTCTGCCTTCTGTGCAGAAGCAGATAGATAAACTCAACAAGACGCCCACAACCAAGTCCATTTAGTGGTCCATCAGGTATCCTCATAACTCACATTTGTGACAGAGTTCTTTAATGACCAATCCTTTGGATATCTGTCTTGTAGGTAAAAAGATGGTTATCTTCTATCCTTTTTCTCTCATCTTGTAAGGATAGAAGTAGAACAGCTACCACAAGTCTGTGGGTTCAGCCAAGAGCGAGAAAAACTCTCCCAACCCACTGAGGGTCAATTTAGTGACCAGTTAGGATTACAGATGTGGCCACATGACATGGACTGCATTTCCCAGGATACCTTGTCTACGTTCTATCCAATTCCCATACACTGGCTGGAGGGCGAAGGCTCTGTAGGGAAGAGAACCCACTGCACCCCTGGAGAGCTGAGGGCGGAAACCAGTCGGTCTCTCGTCCTGCTTTGCCAGGATCCTCCGAGCACAGCAGCAGCAGCAGCAGCCTTGCCTCCGGAAGCCGCCTGCAGACCCCCCTGCTGACGTCCACCACCCTGAGGGCCAAGCGCCAGCCGATGGGGCCTCCCCTGGGAGAGGAGAGCTCAGGCAGTGAAGCGGAGTTTGCCCAGAGGTGAGATGCCAGCGGCTGAGAGGGACTCCTGGAGCTCAAGCTGCCCCGGTGACCTCGCCCAGGCAGGATGTTCGCACCCCGACCTAGGGCTGGGCAAGTCAGAAGGGCCCCTGTGGCAGAACCACGTTTGGACCTCTCTGTGAAAGGTCCAGAGATTGGAGGGGGGGGGCTTCCCTCCCCTCCAAGGGGCAGCGGTAGAGATCGGCCTCCACCAGTCAAAATTCTTGTGAGGACAGAGGCGGAGGCTTTGCTATGTGCTGCTGCAGGCTGATTTTGCCCTTCCTGCCCACATCAGCCCCGCTAAGCAGCTTAGTACCTGGCTGGTTGGCTGAGCAAGGACAGGTGGGAGGAGGAGGGAGGTGGCCGGTAGTGGTCCGATTCCTGTCACAGCATGTGTGGTTGTGGAGGGAGCTCCTCCTGGACTCCCAATTCCTGCTTGAACAGCAGCCTTTGTTGTTGTTGTCGCCCCCCCGCCCCAAGCCTCTCCCCTCGTTGGACACCCCCCACCTCCCAGAGCAGAGGAAGGTGGGCTCCCAGCCCCTCCCCCTCCCAGCCCCAGCCCCTGCAGTCCTCCAGACCCCCTTCCTTCCTTCCTTCCTTCCTTCGGGGGGGAAGATGCTAAGCGGGGCGGCCGTGTACAGTGCATGCAGAAAGTATTCAGCCCCCCCTCGTCAATGTGGTTACGCTCCAGCAGCCTCATTCTGCAGTTGTTGAAATTCCTTTTTCTCGTTACTCTGCACTCTGTACCCCACAATGACAAAAGGGGAAAAAAACTTAGAAACGCCTGTAAATTAAAAAGAACTGCTGCTGAGAGGTCAGAGGGGCACCCTGTGTGTCTGGCCCCCCCGCCCCCATTGTTGAGGTGGATTTGGGCTCCCAGCCGCAGGGGACCATGCATGATGAGGGGGATTATCTGGACCCTTTCAGTCTGGGAGGCAGAACTGAGGCGGCCCTGGTGACTCTCATGGATGACCTCTAGCAGGCCTGGGGGGTCCATCCTGGCGTTTTTTCATGCCCGACCACGGCTGCCTTGCTGGAGCCGGTGCGGGGTATTGGGAGTCGCTGCTTTGCTCCCTTCTGTGTGGCCAGTACCAGCCAGTGCTGAGGGGGGGGCGGGGGACCCTGGCCTAGCTGGCTCCCACCCCCCACCCCCTTTAACTTGTGCATGGAGCTTGCAGGCTGACTGCAAGGAAACAGCCGGCATGGGGGCAGCCCTGAGCAGATGAGCAGTTTGTACCAAAAGAAGAGAGCGTTTTAGAGAGAGGTTTGTAGGTGAGCCCATTGAGAGCACATTCTCCCCACCCCCCCCACAAAAAAAACCCAAAACCCCTAACACCCTCAGTAACTACTTTTGGAAAGAAAGGAACCGCTGGTTGATTTTTAGAGCTTCTGCCTTCTGGCTTGCTGAAACTCCAGAGAACGTTTAAAACACTGAAAATGCTGGGAGGTGCTTGGCCCAGTTTTCTGGGTGGGCTCTTGATGAAAGGGGGTGGCGGGTTTTGGCAGTCAGAACCGGGAACTGTGGCTGCTCCTCCTTGGGTAAAGAGGGCAGGCGCACAGCTGCACTTCCAGCCCCCTTTTCCCGTTCAGGCTTAGGAAGTGGCGCCCTGATCTCTCCCAGGTGCTAGTGATGCCTTTTCTCCCAGCAGCCCCCCCCTCCCTCCCTCCCCCCCATAAAACAAGGCTAATTTTGCCCTCAGAGGGAGTGCCTGCGCACAGTCCTAGCCCCTCCCCCTCGCCCCTCCCACCCCCCAAAAACAAAAGAGGTTGGGCCTGTGGCCATGGAGCTGGAGAGCAGGATGCTTCGGTGGGAAAGAGCCCAGCTGCAGAGGCTGTGGCCCCCAAAGCCCGGGGGGTGCTTTTTGTGCTGCCAAGCCAGCCAGTGGGGTTGGGGCCACCGCCAGGGGCAAAATTTGGCCTGGGAGGGCCTGGTCCTCCAGCGGCCATTGGAGGCCTGGTCCGAAAGCCTGCCTTGGATTTTTGTCTTCACAGGCTGCAGCTGATCGTAGAGCCAGAGAACAGCCAGGAGGGGGAGTTTGTTCTTCCGTGAGAAAAGGTTACAATAGGAGCCCCCTGGCTGAGCGGGAAAAAAAGCAGCGTGAAGGTGCATAAGCGGCATGCCGAGCAGCTGTGGGGAAAGGATTTTAAAACTGGCAGAAAAACAGCAATCCTTTCAATACGTCACGATTAACCTGTGGAACTCATCGTCTGCAGGATATCGTGATGGCCACCAGTGTGGGTGACTACAGAACAGATACGAAGTGTGCCTAAATCTGATATAAAGTGGGTGATGGGACCCTTTCCCAGGGGTACCTTGGCTAGGTCAAGGCAGCGTTTCTTGTCTATTTGTAATACAAGGCCGGCACTGGTGGTCAAGGGGGAGTTTGGGTGCTGCCCAGAGCGTCCTTGAGGCCTTCTCGGAGCCTCGAAATTTAGTGGCATGGAAAGGCTCTTACTGGTCTTCCTCTTTTTTCCCTGCAGGTTTCCTGAAGCTCTTCTTTCCCAGAGGTCTCCCCCCCCCCCCCCCCCGGGGGAGCGTAGGGGGCGCTGTACGTTCCCAGAGAAGAAGGTTTGGGGCAGGTTCCGTACTTTGTCTCGCTCCTGCTGTACGGAGTTTGCTTCCTTCCTTGGTTTGTACTCTGTTTAGTGGGGGCCACGCCGGATGCTCCCTGGTTTTTGTGACTTTGACTGTTAAAACTTGCTAGTTAAAAAATAAAGCTGTTTAATTTGGAGTAACAAGGAGGTAGCCTATTCTGCACTGAGTCGGATCACATAGGACTCACTGTGAGTCACGTACCTCACCCACCGGTGAGGAAGAGTGGGCTCTGGTCCCGTGAAGCGCAGGAAGCGGATCTGCAGCCCAGAGCAGGTGTGGGCTGGCACCTCAAAAGACAGGTTGACAGGGCCGAGCTCACGTAGCGCTGCCTGGGTGAGCCCTGGGACCTCCAGCTGCCGAAGGAGAGATTGGACGGCCTCAGAAACCATCTCCCACCAAGGAAGCCTCGGAACCATGGTTGCAGCCCCTCCTCCCCCCATGGGACAGGCTTGTGCTGCTCTTTACCTTAAACAGGGCAGAAAGTTGGGAGCCCCCTTGCATTCGGGGGACAGTCCACTCAATAGACTTGGTGGCGGGCTGCAAGAGGGCCGTCTGCTCAGGACTGCTCAACTCTTGAGAAAAGCTGTAAAGGAAGACCAGAAGATCCAGCAGAGTCTCCCCTCTCCCCCACCAACCCCCCCCCCCCCAGAACAGCAGGCCGGTGGCTGACTCACCTTAGCGTGGTTTTGGGCACAGGCAGGTGGATACGAAGGTTGACCGCGTGGCTATAAAAATTGAGAAGGTTAAGCTGAGAGGAAGAGGCTTAAGTCTGCTCCCCACTCAGAAGAGACCATAAAGGGCTTCTCACCTTTTGGGAAATAAGTCACAGCGAAGTTTGAGATAAATTTGCACCCTGCCAAGGGAAAAAAAGGATGAGTGGGTGTGGTGAGCCCACCCTGGCGTGGCATTTTGACAAGAAGCCTTGCAGACAAGAGCATGCTGCCACTCACCGGCCACAGGAGCCGTGCTGAATGGTGGGAAACAGGTGGAAGGGCAGGGCTGCAGGGATGTCATCAGCCAGCTGGTATTGCATCAGAGTCAGCTGCTCGAAAAATTTTAAGATTTTAAGGACCCAAGGTAATTTAAAACAGATCCCAAGGAAGGAAAAAGCAAGCCTGATAATGGTCTGAGGAGCTTCTCTGTCCTCCAGGTGACGGTTGTCCCAAAGGTGCATTTTTTTTTTCAAGAGGCAACTGGACTTTCTGGTTTTTCTTTGAAGACGTTTCGCTTCTCCTCCAAGAAGCTTCTTTCTTCAAAGAAAAACCAGGAAGTTCGGTTGCCTCTTGGAAAAACACCTTGGGACAAGCGTGGCTGCTACTTTAATTTTACCAGCCACCCAGTTCATGCGGTATTTCAACACTAAAACTGCAACTAGTAAGCCTTGAGAAAGGCTGAACACAAGTTAAACGGTGGGAGACGCCCGCCAGGAGAGTTAACCCAGCCCTGGATTGCATGGGAAGTAAGACTGTATAAAGACATCCACGAAACCCCAATTTCTGCATGACGGAATACAGGTGGGTTTTAACATTTGTGAATTTAGGCTTCATGGGGGGTGGTTGCAAAAATGACATTAAGACTTTTGCTGCTGTTCCTGCATTCGCTGTGGGAGACGGTAGAGCGCTTGTGTTTGGCCTTGGCAGTCTCATCCCAGCAGGATGGCCGAGGCACCTCGGGAGCACAGAAAACCTCTGGGCCCAGCTGCACAACGGGACAGGTTTTTGTGGAATTCCACATTTTTGCGGGAGATGTTGACCCCAGTGGATATGTAGCAGGTACGTACGATTCTGAGCACCCCCTTTCCAAAAGCCTGTTGCCGGGGGGGGGGGGAGCTCAGAGGACAGCAGCCTTGGGCCTTGGAGGCCACCTGAAGGAGCCTGGGACATGCAGTCTAGGAAGAAAGGCAGGGGAGGAGCCACGGTGCAGGTCAAGAACTATCTTCTGGAGATTAGAGCCAGAAAAACACTAGACGAGCTGGCTACTTAACATTCAAACAAAATAGTTAAGTAGTAGATTTTTTGCCAGCCATCAAGCCTGAAAGAGGGGTCAAAGAGGCCACCTATGTTAAGACTGAGCAGCCCCCTCTCAACAGAGGGGGAGGGATATGGCCGTCCCTGCATCTCCTGTCTACAGCACTGTCCTGTCGGCAGCCCCAGGAAAGCTCCATGCCCATTGGCACTTTGGTTCAGGTGCCCTGAGGGCTCCGATAAATCCCCAAGTGGCCTCACTGAAGAAGCTTCTTGGGTGAGAAGCAAAACGTCTTCAAGGAAAAACCAAGAATGTCCAGTTGGGGGCTAGGAGGGTCTTCAGTGCTCTCTGTGCTTGGCTGTGTTCTAGCAGGTGTTTCATTTCCCAGACTAGGTAGCATCCTCAGCGCTGACGGCTTTACCTAGTTTGGGTAATGAAACACCTGCAAGAAAACCGCCCAGCACTGGGAGCACCGGGGGCCTCTCATTTCAACTCTGAGCTACGAACGCTCTCCTTCGTAAGTCCAGTTGCCTTTGGAAAAGCACTTTTGGGACTGCAGCGGGTGGCCCAGACTGGATCTCCCCCACAATGCCATATCCACGGTGGTGTCTTGTGACACGGTTGACCAGGCTCGTTCTGGTTCTGGTGGCTTTTGCCTCACCGCCAGCCAGTCCCTGGTGCAGGCCTATTGCTAACAGCCCAGCCTTCACCTCCTGTACTGATCTCAACAGTGGCCTTGAATGAGAATAATCCTATTCCTTTCCCAGGAGCACTTCCTTAGCTCTTTTAACTAATTTTAACAGTGTTTAAAGCATCCTTGCTTCCTTCTCAATTTTAATTCTTATATATTTTTATATTTTAGCATTGTACACAGCCCGGAGTCTCTCTCTGAGGGAGATGGGCAGTTCAAAAATGTGATAATTTTTTTAAAATCACTTGTTGGTTTTTGTTTTCCAGATCAAACCTTTTAGGCAGTGCAAGACAACACACAACTAGAAGATCAGAACTCAAGTCCTGGCTTACCTCCCAAGCGCCAAAGCAGCCAGGATGGGTGACTGGTGGATGATCGGCTGAGAAAACCGACCAGACTGTTACAGGGTTGCAATGAAGGTGCCCACAGCTGCACAACTGCTCCAGCCAGCAAGGCTAAAGATGAGGGGCCCCTGGAAAGGTATGGGTGTCCCCATCTGGAGTTGGCCCCTGAGACATAACCCAACAAAACGCCCAGTAGGTAGATACTTTCACTCAGGATTAACTCATGATACTATCTACTCTTTCAGCCGTGCAGACCTGTCCCTACCCTGCCTTTATCTCCCCTTGAAATGCATTTCAATATCAGTCCACCGCTAATTTATATCACATAGAAGGTACTTAAAACCAGACCATGCCTCCTCAGTAACAACAGCCAGCCAATCAAACAGTCCGAAGTCAGACCCTTGAGTCAGAAGTAGCAAACAACATCCACACTAATTTACATCACATAAAAAGGTACTTAAAGACAGAGTGCTCTGACTGACAGACTAGCACAAACGCACTGAGGAGGATGTCTCCTGAAATGGTGATGAAACAACGTTTGCAACAAACTGCCAAGCTCGGAGCTCAGACCAACGGCCCAATTACCTCCCCTTGGCTGGGGCTGACACGGAGGATGCGGCTGCCCTCAAATTCATCCAGTTTCACGGAACTGTGGAAGGAACACTCATCCACGCGGACAGCCGTGCCATAACCTGGAAGTGAGAGACCAGTCAAGGTGGGTGGGCGCAAGGCCCCTTTGGGTAAGATGGCTGACAGCCAGCCGTCCAGTCACCTGGGGGAGGCACCTCAGCAGCAGCAGCAGCAGCGTTATGCCTCAACTGGAGAGCAAGAGCGGCTGGCTGACCACAACTGCAGCAGGTTGCCTGAGTGGCTTGGGGGAGGGCGGGGGGTGGGACGCTACCACCACAGCTCAGGCAAGAGGGAGGAAGAATGGGCAACGGCTCCCAGGAGGAGAGCCTCCTCTTGCAGCCCATTGCAAAGTTGCATCTCACAGAGGTGCTGCTGCTGCTGCTGCTGCCGCCGCCACCTTGGGAAGATTAGTTTCGCCCCAAATAGCCAGGACCCTTCAGGGCAAAGATTCACCCTGATGCTGATGAGGGAATAACTCGTGTCATTGCAATTTGGCCACAACGAAGGGGGTACACACCTCGAAGCTCCGTCTTGCCCACGCAGAACTCCTCCGGCAGGCCAATCCGCATCTCTGGAAAGGGAAAGCGTGGCCCAATGAACTCTGCCACCCTTCCGACTCCCTCCTCATCCCAGGCACCTTCCTCCAAGCCTCCTTCCTGGCCAGGCAGCATCTCTAGAGACCTCTTGTGCAATGTCCTAAGCTGCCGGGGGTGGAGTGGGGTGGGGTGGGGGGCTTGAGTGGGAGTGCTGGCTACTTGTGTTCCTCCAGGAGGCTCCCCATCTTTCTCAAGAATGCCCCCAAAGATTAGGAAGGGGGTCTATTAGCTGTATAGACAAACGGGTTTTTTTTTTTCTATTTACCATCACAAGCTACGAGGTAACAAACTCCCTGCTTTAAGCCCGATTTCCCTCTTTTCTCTTAGTCCCAGTATTGGAAGCACTGGATTTTCATTAATAAATTCCAAATGTAATTATCCTGGCATCTTTCCCGTGTACGCCCTCTTCAATTATCTGATCCAGAAATTCTAAACCAGGTGCCAATGCCCTGGAATCCGGTGCTTCCTTCAGCGCTTACTGAGGCACCACCCGGGACCAAAAGCAACGATTTCCCTGTTTGGGGCTGGGCCTCCAGAAGGCAGTTCATACATACGAGCAGCCTCCACCCACCAGAGCATCCAGGAAAGAAGCTCTTGAGCCGTATTTCCCCTTGGACGTCCGTTTTCATGGGAGTGCCCTAGAAAAGGGAAAGAAATGAGCACCTCAACCTCTCTGTCCTGAGCGGGACCTCAAATGTTAAAGGAAACCAGGTACTCTCTGGCACTTTGACTCACATTGGCAGCGATGATGACCGTGAGTCGTTCCACCACATCCAGGAAAACTTCAGGCTGTGAAACCTGGGGGCAGAGAAAGGCACTCTTCCAATAATTCTCCAAACCAGAGCAGCAACCCTTTCGCATTTAGGGGCCCAAGGCCAGGAGGTCAGCACCACCATTTCCAGGGGACTCGTTGCTCTGCCCACGTGAGGCAAACGATGAAGCTGCCATCACCAAAATTGCTGCTCAAGGATGCATTGATCCAACAGAGTGGGTGAATCCATTTCTGGTGATTTGGGGTTTGGTCTCTAAACCGATCGCATAGATCACCGTCTCTCATCAGGAGATCTGATGATGGAGTCATTCTTTCCTGAAGAACTTCTGATTCTTTGAAGCACTTACAGGACAAGGGCCACATTCGGCATCGTTGAGACATCTGAGATGAGGCAAAGATGCCTCCAAATTAGTTTAAAAATAAATGAGTTCATCTTTCCACCCTTTTTGTGGGCCTTTGGAGACTTGGATTCAACTTTTTCTCTTCCACCCTAACCCACCACACAGATTGGCTAGGGCCTCCTTCAATCAACCCCTTTGGGGGCTTCCTGGAGCTGACCGCAGACTGGGAACTGGAAGATCAAGGGTGCAGTAATCTTACCTGCTCTCCCCGCAGTGACAGGATTGGACGAGCAGCTGCACAACTGGGTGCCACTCTGCTCTGTTGCGTATCTGCCCCAAACTGCAACCATATAAAACAATAGAAATGTGGTCATGAAAAAAAATATTAAGAATGGGGGGGCAGTACACAAATAATATCTAAAGTTGATAGGGCCAAGCGTATTGAATTTATGATGAGACTTCCCTGGATCCTAGAATGAAAAACAAACCTGTTTCCTTAAACGGTACTATGAATGAACTGGAAAAACTGCACCGTATACTCTATAATCAGCATCTCAGAGATGGGCTTTGGGAGGAAAAAGAATTGCAGGTAGTCCTTGACATACAACAGTTCATTTAATGACCAGTCAAAGTTATAACTGCACTGAAAAAAGTGACTTATGGCCACAATGTTGCAGCATCCCCACCCCCACGGTCACATGATCAACATTCAGGGGCTTGGTAATTGACCCCTTTATGAAGGTTGCCGAGTCCTGGGGGTTACGCGATTACCTCTTGCAACCTTCTGACGAGCAAAGCTAGGGTCAACAACCGTGTAACTAACTGAACAACCACAGTGATTCACTTAATACTGTGGCAAGAAGGTTGTAAAATGGAGCAGAACTCAGTTAACAAATGACTCACTTGGCAGCAGAAATTTTGGGCTTAATTGTGGTTGTAAGTTGAAGACTACCTGTAACAGGAAGCCCGAGAAGACAACTTAAGTAGCCACCCCTTTCTTCTACCTACCAAAACAGCTGCCAATCTAAAACTATAAATCACTCACAATAGAAGGAACATAGTTAATCAGAATGCCTCCAGTGGCTTGACTGAAGAAACTGCTGGCTTCCTTACTGGGAGCAGGAAAACATGGCTCTACGTAACTACTAGGGAAGCGCATTTCCACAGCTTGGGATCAATGAGCAAGAGCACGAGGTAAGACCAGGTCCAACCTCTGCCTTCCATGGGACAGTCTGAAAACAACGCAGGTGCCTTAAGCAGCATGTTTGCTGACAGTCTGAAGAACCCGAGAAGGTTGTCTGACGAAGTGGGACCCTCTTCACACCTAGTCACGTGAAAAAGAAAGCACACTTGTCCCTCTCCCCCCTTTTGACTACTATGGTTTTATGTATTGGGGCAGAGAAAAAATTGTCTGGCATAGGAGTTTTTAGAAGTAGGTAAATACAACTTCAAATGAAGAACACATATTACA
>NW_020769490.1:26190-53711 GCF_900518735.1 Pseudonaja textilis | reverse complement strand
TGCTCAGACGGTTCCCTGCGTCTCATTTCAAGTGCCAGACCACCACACCAGTGCCTCTCGCACACAGCAGGCAGCCCCCTCCTCCTGTGGGAACTAGAGCTGGGAGGAAGGTCAACCCCCTCAAGCACAGGTTTACAGAGGGCAACCAGACCAGGGGCCACCAAGCTGATGACACAACACAGCACCACGATCTGCCCCAAAACCAATCCTCCCCTGAAGCCCATTAAATGCTACTGGTGTGGGGGGCAGGGCACATGGCAGCAGTGTGCGCAACCCCAGATTCAAAACCAAGGCCAAAACCACCACCCAGGGCAGTTCCTGAACGAGGCCCCAGACGTGCCACCAACGCATCCCAGAAGGTCCTTCAGGCTGCAGAGGTCCCTCTCCATCCAGCTGAAGGGGGAGGAACCCTGGACAATGATGACCAGTTGCCGGATTCTTATGACAGCGAGGACGAGGGCGAAAACGACACAGTGGTGAGTGGACTGATTCCCCCTTTTGTCTTCCCAATATGGCTTACAGCCCCAAAAACAGGAAACAATGGAACTTTCCAAGCCCTAATAGATCCCAGCTGCACCAGGTACCTGATCAACCTAACCACGGTCCTAAAACTGAGGATCAGAGCAAAAAAGCTAGTGCACCGGATCTGGTTCAAACAAGCAGGTGTTCCCTGCTGGGAGGAGCCTATGCCACTCACTTAACCGAACCAGTGAGCCTAGAGCTGGCGGATCACAGACTGAGTGTGACCCATCCCTGGATTCCCACTCACCAAGCCCACCGTGCTGAGGTCAAAGAGGCTGAAGGGCTGGCTGAGCACTGGGTCCATCTGGATGAAGCTCTTCAGGACGTCCGGGGCGGTGGTCTGGATGTAACCGTAATCCTAGAGGGGGCGGCGGGGAGGGTCAGCCGCGTGGGGGTGGGGGTGTGTGACGCAGAGCCCAATCCCCCCCCCACCGCCCTGGCGACCCACCAGCAGCTCGTCCAGCACTTCGGAGATGAGGGCGAAGTTGAGGCCGACGGTCTTCTCGTCCAGGCGGCCGCAGTAGTCCCGCAGGAGCGCCACCAGCCTGCAAGGGCCGCAGAAGGACTCAGCCTCCGTCCGCCCCCGCCCGCCCGCCCGCCCACCTGGCGCGCCTACCTGGCGAGGAACTCCACGGCCACGAAGGGGGAGGCGTCGGGCCGGAGGGTGCCCACGAAGTACAGCCCCGCGTGGCGGACGTGGGCGAAGTGGAGCCCCGGGCAGGCCTCCTGCGGGGCGAGACGCGGGCGGTGAGCGGGGAGGCGCGGGGCGTGTGTGGCGGAGGGGCCCCCAGCCTCGCCCAGCCCCGTACCATGAAGACCGGCGCTTGGTCGGCTGGCAGCGCCGCGATCCTCCGCGCGAAGGTCTCCACCAGGTCGGCGCTCCCATCGCCGCGGACTGCGGGGAGTCGGTTAAGGGCCACCGGGTGCAGCCGACCCCAGCCCTCCCCCCCCGCCGCTCCCTCCTCCCACTCCGTCGGATACGGTCCTTGTAGAGGAGCCGGTCGCCCTTGGACGAAAGTACGAACAGCTGCCGCAGCATCTCCCCGGGACGCCGCCTCGGCACTGCGCACGCGCCCCCTTCTCTTCTTCCCTCCCCCCCGCATCCGGACATCCGGGAGGGCGGGGGCAGCGGGAGCGGGGATTGGGCGGGCCGGCTCGGGGGGCGGGGCGAGCCGCTTTGGCGCCCTTTCTGAGGCGGCGGGAAGTCGAGCGGGAAGCGCCATGGCGGGCAAAGGCCGGGACTACGCCGAGGAGCTCGGTGAGGGACGGAGGGAAGTGGAGCGGGCGACGGGGGCGGCCTCCCTCCCTCCCTCCCCCGCTCCCTCCGCCGGCGTGGCTGACCGCTCTCCCCTTTCCCCGCAGCGAGGGCGCAGGCGTTCCTGGAGGGCTTCCGGCGGCAGGGCCCGGGCAAGGTCTTCCCCTACCGGGAGCAGCTGGTGAGCGGCGGGGAGGCGGGCGGCCGCCGGGGGGAGCGGGGGCGGCGGCGGCGGCCCCCGTAGCTTCCTCCCTCACGGGCTGGGTCCCCGCAGGAGCGGCTGGCGCACCGCGAGCAGGTGGCCCTCTACGTGGAGCTGGACGACGTGGCCGAGGAGGATCCGGCGCTGCTGGACGCCGCCTGCGAGAACGCCAAGCGCTACGAGCGCCTCTTCGCCGATGCCGTCTGGGAGCTCCTGCCGCGCTTCCGCCGGCGCCAGGTCGGGAGAGGGACGGGACGGGGGGGGGGGAGGTCCGGCCCCGACGGCCCCTCCCCCCGCTAACCCTGTCCCCCCCTCCCGCTTCTGGCAGGTGGCGCCGCGGGACGCGCTGGACGTCTACCTGGAGCACCGGCTGCTGATGGAGGGGCGGGCGCGGGAGGAGCCCGGGCAGCCGCACGACCCGCAGAACCGCTTCCCGGCGGAGCTTCTGCGCCGATTGTGAGTGGCCGCCTGCCGGGGAGGGGGGGGAGGGGGGGGCGGCCCGGGGGACTCCGGGTGGGGAGGGGGCTCCCAGGGGACTCCGGGTGGGGAGGGGGCAGAAGGAGGGCGCGAGACTCCCCGCCGTCCGCTTGGTCTGGCAGCGAGCTGTACTTCAAAGCACCGTCGGCCGCCAAGCCCCGCGTGATCCGGGAGGTGAAGGCGGATTCCATCGGGAAGCTGGTGACAGTCCGGGGCATTGTCACCCGAGTCTCCGAAGTGAAGCCTCGCATGGTGGTGGCCACCTACAGCTGCGACCAGTGCGGTGCCGAGACCTACCAGCCGGTGAGTGGGAGGCCTGGCCTTTGCCTTGGGGGATCCCGGGGGTTTCCCTCCGCCTGCTCCCCCTCCTCCTCTACTTTGCTCTCCCCCCAGATCCAGTCCTCCAGCTTCATGCCCCTGCTGATGTGCCCCAGCCGGGAGTGCCAGACCAACCGAGCCGGCGGCCGCCTCTACCTGCAGAGCAGAGGGTCCAAGTTCATCAGATATCAGGAGCTGAAAATCCAGGAGCATGTGAGTTGGGAGAGGATGGATGGCCAGACTAATAGGGTGGTTTTTTTTCTGGGTTGCTCCTTTCTTTGCTTTTCATTTACCAACAGACATCGATGGGAGATTGGAGGGGCGGGGGGAATAAATTTCAGGGATGGGGACCTTATGCTTTTTTGCGGGGTTTATTGCTTACAGAGTGACCAAGTGCCAGTGGGGAACTTGCCACGCTCCATCAGTGTTAGTGCACAAGGCGAGAACACACGCCTTGTGCAGCCAGGGGACCACGTTAGCGTCACCGGCATCTTTCTTCCTGTGCGGCAGACTGGCTTCCGGCAGCTCTTGCAGGTGGGAGTTCAGTTGGGACTGGGGGGGGACGGGGGGGGACGGCGGGACAGGGGTCCAGGCTCCAAGCTAAGCCTGTCACTTGCTGGGTGCCCCAGGGCCTTCTCTCCGACACGTACTTGGAGGCCCACCACATAATTTGCATGAGCAAGAGCGAGCAGGAGGAGCTGGGAGAAGCAGAACTCACCGAAGAAGAATTGCGGCAGATTACAGGTAGGTTGTTTTGTTATTTCTTCCTCCCCGAGAAGAAAAAGAAACAAAAACCTTTTTTCTCCCAAAGAAGAAGAGGTGCGTGGCTCTCACTTCTTCTGTAGTTCAAGCTGATGCTTTTTATACACGCTTGCTAGTTGCATATTCTTCCTTTTAGGAAGAACACATTTCAGTATGCATACACACAATTTTCTGCCGCAATAAAAACTAACCTTGTGAGATTGGTTGGGCTGACAGAGGCTGGCTGGCTTCGGGGGCTGGCTGTGGTCTTCCCGGGTCATAGCCTGACATCTTGGCTAGCGTAGCCCAATATCTAGCCCCGCCGTGTAGCACCCGAGGGAACCTCGTTTCTGCTTCTGATCCCGACTGAATCAACTGTTGAAGTATATCCACATTTTGTCTCCTGAGCTCTTCAATTGTCTGCTTGGCCATACAGGCAGTCCTCAGTTTATGACCACAGTTGAGCCCAATATTTCTGTTACTAAGCGACATGGCTGTTAAGTGCATTTACAACCTTTCTTGCCATGGTTGTTGAGTGAATCACTGTCATTAAGTTAGTAAAACATGTTAAATAAATCTGGCTTCTCCATTGACTTTGCTGGTCAGAAGCTGGCAAAGTGGGACCACGCAACCACAGGGACCTGTGAAAAACGGTCGTAAGTTCATTTTTGCAGTGATGGTGTAACTTTGAACAGTCTCTAACCAAATAGTTGTAAATTGAGCACTGCTTGCACTGTGAAGGCTGGACTTTAAAAGCCACCCAAAGGAGAAGCGGTGCCTTTGGTGGCCTGCGGTCTGCCTATTGTTCTTGAGCGAGTCGCACTGCTAGGAATAGTCTTCGTTGCATCCTGAAGACTTCCAGCCCCAGCTGGGAGCTGTGCGCTTGTAACGGCTGCTTTGGGAGCGTCTGGGGTGTTTGCCTTCCCCGGAGGTCGGACCCTCGTTGCTTCATCACCTGCTGAGCTGCTTTTGCAAGGCCGATCCTCCGGAAGAGTAATTTCTCCCTCTTGTGTCGGTGGCTGCGTGCACCTCCTCCACACACGACCATCTGCTTCTTACAGAGGAGGATTTTTACGACAAGCTGGCAGGCTCCATCGCCCCTGAGATCTATGGCCACGAGGACGTGAAAAAGGCCTTGCTCCTGCTGCTGGTGGGTGGCGTGGACCAGAATCCACGGGGCATGAAGATCCGGGGTAGGTTCTGTGCCCAGGGAGCCCACCCTGCTTCACTGCCCTCCCTCCAGCACCTTTCTTGTCTTTTCCCTCCCCTGATGACCTTTAGCTTTGTCATCAGGGTTAGCGTTCCTAAAACGTGACGGAGGCTTGGGTCCAATGACGGGGTCCCTCTGTGCTTTACCTAGGGAACATCAACATTTGCCTCATGGGAGATCCTGGCGTGGCCAAATCTCAGCTGCTGTCTTATATCACCCGCCTAGCCCCACGCAGTGAGTCTGATGGGGGATCTGCTGGCTGATTGCCTTCTGTGGCAGAGCTGGCCCGCTGGCGACTGCGGCCCCTGGGTGGCGACCCACTAGGGTTATCCGGAGCCAGCCGCTTCGCTTCGGTCAGGGAGGAAGGGCCACTGGGGGAATTTTGAAGGAAAATGAACCCGAATCATCAAGTGCGCATGCGTATCCAGGACCCAGATGCCTCAAGTGGCCAGCCAGGTCCTTTGGAGGTCCCTGCGGGGAGAAGGGCTAAAAAGAAAGCAACTTTGCTCAGCATCATGGCTGCAGCAGGAGTGGGAGGAACTGGGGTGATTCCCTCCCTGGACAGGGCTGTTGTGAAAATCTCTCTGCCCCATTGCTGCAGGTCAATATACCACAGGCCGAGGGTCCTCCGGGGTGGGACTGACTGCTGCTGTCCTGCGTGACCCGCTGACGGGGGAGTTGACCCTGGAAGGTGGAGCCTTGGTGTTGGCTGACCAGGGGGTCTGTTGCATCGATGAGTTCGATAAGATGCTGGAATCAGACCGCACAGCTATCCACGAAGTAATGGAGCAGCAAACCCTTTCCATCGCCAAGGCAGGCATCCTGACCACACTGAATGCCCGTTGTGCCATCTTGGCAGCTGCTAACCCTGCCTATGGGCGGTATAACCCCAAGCGCAGCTTGGAGCAGAATATCCAGCTGCCTGCAGCGCTGCTCTCCCGCTTTGACCTACTTTGGCTGATCCAGGATAGGCCTGACAGGGACAACGACCTACGGTGAGAGAAAGGGGCGAGTTGCTAGCCACTCTAGCAACCCTTGCCTCTTGGTGGGGGTCCCTCTCCCCCCCCCCCCATCCCTCTGCTTTGCTAAGGGGTGTGTTTCCCACAGCCTGGCCCAGCACATCACTTATGTACACCAGCATAGCCGGCAGCCACCTTGCCAATTCCAGCTCGACATGGGCCTGATGAGGTGAGCAGGGGAAGCCTTGCTTTCCCAGAAGTTCTTGTGGCCAGATGACTTTGGGGGTGGGGGGCATAATGGTGAACTGTGCCTGCCTGGCATTTCCCCAGGCAGGTGAGTTTCGTTCCCCTTGCTCCCTCCACAGGCGATACATTGCCACCTGCAAGCGAAAGCAGCCGGCGGTGCCCGAAGCCCTGGCCGATTATATCACGGCGGCCTATGTGGAGATGCGGAAGGAGGCCCGAGCCAACAAGGATACCACCTACACTTCAGCCCGCACCTTACTGGGGATCCTCCGCCTGGCCACTGCCCTGGTGAGCAAAGGGGAGGAAAGGAAGGGGCGGGGGGCCTCTCCGCTTCAGAAAAGAGCTTGTGGGGAGATGTGGACAGACTGGATCTCAAGGAGCACCCATGGTGGGCTGAAACGGTGGGGGTGCAGCAGCCCTGGGGAATAATGCCTAGTGGTGAGCTGAAATGACCTGGTGCCCTAGTGGGACAATGATGAGGTGTTTATCTGAACCATTGGTGCCGTCTTGGTGAAACTGGACTCTGATGGACAGTGCTCCAATTCCTTCCCGCACTTAGGCCCGCCTGAGGCGCGTGGACATGGTTGAGAAGGAAGATGTCAACGAAGCAATGCGCCTGATGGAGATGTCCAAAGATTCCCTGCTGGTAGACAGGGGGCAGCCCAATAGGTGAGGGGCAGGGGCTTTGCTCTCTCAAATTCCTGCTCATCTGCTGCTTGGAGAGGACGGGGATTCAAGAGCACCTTTTTCTTCCACCCCCACAGGATGCAGCGCCCCTCCGAACTGATTTTTGCAGCCATCCGAGAACTGGTTCCCCCTGGAGGGGCTCACTCGGTCCAGCTGATGGAGGCCGAACAGCACTGTGTGTCGAAGGGCTTCACCCCTGCCCAGTTCCAGGCCGCTCTCAGCGAATACGAGGAACTCAACATCTGGCAGGTGAACCAGAAAAAGACCCGCCTGACTTTTATTTGATCAGTGGTGGCGACAGCTGTGGCTCCTCTTATATTGAAGCTATTATCCTCAATAAACACTTTATGGAATGTTGTTTTCAATAAATTGACTGTGTTTTGGGGGGTATCTTTTCTTTAGTGGTGGCTTAGGGAAGATAGCTGTTGCATACGCTCAGGGTGACAAGTGATAAAACTGGTAACTGGTGTTGTAAGTACTGTGGAGTCTGATGTCAGCGACCTGCAAAAAAACCTCCGAAGGTGGGTGGGTGGATGAGGGGAGAACGCAAAGCAAAAGCTGTGAGTGGGTGACCCAGGTGAAATGGATCCCCTGGGAAATTGTGCACCAAGCGAGGTATGCTTAGCCCAGCAACAACCACCAAGGTGTTGGGAAATAGGATTGCTACAAAAGAGACTGCTGGCTGTGCAGTGCAAAGAATACTAAACTTGAGCAAGCTGGGTGGTGCAGGGGTTAGAATGCAGTATTGCAGGCTAATCCTGCCCACTGTCCAGAGTTTGCTCCTGGCTGGCTCAAGGATGGCCTCCCATCCTTCCGAGGTCGGTAAAATGAGGACCCAGGTTGTTTTGCGCAGGGGCAAGATACTAAGCTGCTTAGAGGGGCTGTAAAGCACGATGAAGCAGTATATAAGTTTTAAGTGCTGTTGCTATAGAAGTACATCTGGTACCCACAGAGGTAGATTTGGTACCAAATCTAGTCATGCAAGTTTATATATTTTATACACGAGCTTTATAAATTATTTTTTGCAACAGAAGTCAATGAGTTTCCCTCCCCAAGTCTTTCTGAAGGGAGAATATGCTTTCAAGTTAAATACAATTAAATTGTCAAATTTGGAAAGGGCTGAGTTAATCCTGCCTCAGTACACGTTATCCTTGCCAGACAGCTATACAGATTCCACCTAGTGCATCCAATGAAAGAAATGAACACGCACGCATACACATGCTCTTACTTGAACAACTCGGTTCACTCTTGCACACAGGAAGATTTTCCTAATATTTAATTGGGAAAGAGCACAACTCCTTCAACCTTTACACCGTTTTTAATCCTTTGCTTGTTGCTGCTTCCTCTGGAGTCCTTCCAGCTTCTGATTCTTGCTGTTTAGTGTCCAGAACCGAGTGGATCCTAGCAGACTAACAATTATTACCTGCGATTTGGAAGCCACACTCAATTTTATGAAACCTAAACTTGTTTACAACCCTTTCCTACTGCTGTCTTATTCAGCTTGCGAATGAATTATCCAAAGTTCTCTCCCCCCCCCGCCCCCCAAGTACCACTTCCAGAGTACATTCTCTCTCATCTGGTTCTTGTGCATTTGGCTTCTTCCTCGCTGTGAAACTACACAAGGCGCAGAAAAGGGATACAAAAAGCAAAAGTCAGCATTCTGCTGAAAACTATCCCCGATTGAGCTTCAGGGGGACCTGTTGACTTGATGGGCCTTTTAATGGGAAGAAATAACACTTGTGATTCTGGAGCACTCCTACGCACATCTTCTCATTCAGCACAATCACTTTATTAGGGAGCACCAAATCTTAGAAGAAAAGTCCTCGCATGCGGCGCCCAATGCTCTGGCGGTCATAGAGGATGTTAAACTTGTTCACAAACTGGTTCATGGTGTTGCAGGTCTTGGTGATGGTGCCCAGATAGGTCATGAGGCCCACATCGTTGCATTGCTAGACGGGAGACAAAATAGGCATCAGAAAGTGGGGAGAGGTCAGGGTGGGTACTACCCTCAGCCCTGAAACCACTGTGGGAAATTCTGGCGCCATCTGCTTTAGGAAAACTTGGGAATCCTTTTTGCTGCCTCTGTTTCACTTGGTTGGCTGCTCCATGTACCGTGTGTGCCTGCCTTGAGCATGGCAGCTTTTCTGTGTGGAGAACAGTCCCCTTTCCTCCCCCGCAACAACTCCATTCCGCATTTATTCGGCTGCAAGCTGTAGCTCTTCCCCTCCTGAGAACTCACATCATAAAAATCTGTCTTGAATTTGTCAGTGCTCAGCACAGGTAGGCAGTGGCAAAGAGCATAGGCTTCTCGCAGAATCTCATGGTTGAATGGTATCTCACCTGCACAGGAATGAAATGCATTGGGAGATAAACACTAGCCAGGTCAGATCTGGGGTTAACAGTTAGGCTTGCCCGTCACATTTCTACAGCTCCATCTCACCTGCTTCGGAAGCTTTAACATATTCCAAAATAAGTTTGACACGGCTGTGAAGCATTTTTATGGCACTGTGCTGTGCGATGAGGTGCTCAGCAACTATCAAGGAGAAACAAGTAGAAAAACTCAGAGCTCTGCTCCTAACAGAGACCCGGAAACCTGAAATGTCCAAAGAACTTAAATGCAGTAGAGAGAGACAGCCCATGTCTATGCCGTGATATTGGTGGTAAATTATACCCAACTCTCCCAGCCAAACCTTATCCATATCCAGCAACAGCTACAGGAAGCTTATTCCCACACGCCAATCCTCAGCACCCTACATCACCTGTGGAGTTTTCCCCGCTGCCTGTTGCCGTCATCCGTGCCACGTGATCGACTCCGATGCGCTCGGCCTCCTCTGTGGCCAGCGTGTATGTCAGCTCAGCAAATAACATGGTGGCCTTGAAACAGAGAGAAGAATTAAGAAGGGTTTCCAGATGATGACACAAAAGCCGACTTATGGTCGGGCTGTACAAGGATGCCCTCGGGATCCCTCAGCTTGAAAGCAGCTCACGGAACACAATGTGTGGCTTCCCAGAACTCCGAAGCTCCAGGAACACCAAAAGGGACAGGCGGTAGAAGTTGCAGCGAATATTACCTCTCCGTTGATGATGTCAATCACAGACTCAAAGACACTGACAGGCAGCTAAGGGAAGAGAGAGTGCACACAGCTCACCACTGAGCTCAGCACGGAGACGCAGTCGCTGAAGGATTCCGATGGGCAGGACAGAGAAGTAAGTACTCACGTCCGTGTGCTTGGTCATGGGGTTCAGCTTGAGGAACAGGGGGCTTTCAATGATCTCACAAACCTGGGTAGAGAATGGCATGTGTGAGGGTCCTGCCCGACATGGAGGGCCACCCCTCCTGTCTCTCTCTCTCTCTCTCACACACACACACACACACACACACACACACACACACACGCTCCCTCCGACTGACTCGCCTGTTTGTGGACGTGGATGTCAGACTGATCCGGGGGGCCTCCGGTGGTGTACCAGCCCAGGAACTCCAGATCCTTGAACACTTGCTTAACTGCGGGGGAGAGGAAGGCAGGTCAGACGGGCCTCCAACGCCACCGGCAGCTGCCCCGTCCCCTCACCCGCCCGGCTTACACTGCTCCTCCTTGGTGTAGTAGTACTCCTTGTCGATCACCACATTCTCCTCCACGGAGTGGGACAGCAGCTCAAAGGAGTTCATCACCTCGATGTTGCGGCCCTCCTGGCAGCCGATCAGCGCCCCGATCACTGGCGAAAGCGGGGCCGGGGGGCGTCAGGGGGGGTCTCCGCCCGCCGGGCTTCCCTCCGCCCCGACCACTCCCAGCCCCGCTCACCTTGGACTGGGCGGCCCTCCTGCGAGCGCATCCGGATCCAGTGGTCGCTGATGTTAAGGATGACCAGCGGGTGCAACGCCACCGACACGCTGCCCGTCACGCCGGAGGCCATCACCGCCGGCGCCGCTGCGGGGGGGGGGAGGAAAGAGGGCGCGCAGTCAAGAGGGGTGATCGCGCCCCCCCGCCCCCGCCGGGGCCCGGCCTCTCCTTACCCGCCGCGTCCACCTCCATGCCAGCCCCGTTGCTGCCGCTGCCGCCGCCCGTCCCGGCCAAAGAGGAGCCGCCGCCGGCGGGAGTCATAGCAGCAGCCGGGGCCGCCATCTTGACCGCGAAGGTCCCGCCGAGGCTCCGTAGAGACGCGCGCGCGAGGGGCGGGGCCGAGCGGAAGCGGAAGGGGCGGGACCTGCGGAGGAGGGAGATTTGGGCCCTCCGGCGTTAGGCGGGTGCTCCTGCCCCTCCGCCCCGCCCCCATAGCAGAGCCGCCGGGTGTCGTTCCTCCTGCTCCTGCCCCCCCTCCCCCTTCCCGCCGAGAGGCTCGTTTCCCGCGGTGCCTTGTCCGGCGCGCGCCCATCGCCCTTTTCCCGGCTCAACGTAGCGCGCGCAGGTCCAGGGAGGGCCGCCTGCGAAGCCCCATCCAGGTTTTCCTTCATGTTCCCCGTCGCCCGGTTTGCCTCGCTGGCTGAGGACACTCGGCCGTCACGGTCTACCCGAGGCGCCCGAAAGGAAGGCCTTTTCCTCTGCCCCTTGGGTGCAGCTTATCTCTAATCAAGAGACCCGTTTCGGGGGTTTCTTCTCTAGTCGCCGGCAGGTCCCAGCTAAAAGCAGTTCGGAGCCTGCCAGGGGCCCCTTTGTTCCTACGTTGAGCTCAAGCAGCGTTTATGACCCTGGATAGAAGTGCCTTGTTTTCAAGGAATAGGGGTAACGCTATAGGGAACCTGCGGAAAGGTTGGAATAGGCCCGAAAAAGAGCGGGCTGGACCCCGGATGGCTGGGCACAGGAGCTCAATAGCAGAAACTGCGAGAGTAACAATGAAAAGGGCATAAAAGCCTCCACCACCACCACCCCAAAAAATCAAAAGTGGCAGAAAGTAGCAGCCTGGCGCCTTCATTCCCCGCATCCAAAACTATGAAGCGGGAAAGGAAGGCTGGACAGCCCCCCCAGGCCTGCCACCCCCAGGCAGGGTGGAGGAAGCGGGAAGGGGAAATGTGTGCCGGTAGTTAACTGACCAGTTGCTAGACAATGAAAGTCAACAGAGATTAAAGTTGGGGCTAATCACTAGCCTGTCCCACCCCCTTTATACACCCGATGTGCCCTGCCCCAATTATCTGCCACAACCAATTAGCCCAGCACGCCCCAATCGGCAGGCACAAGCACAGTTAGTCTTCTCGAGAGGAACTCGCTCCCAGCTGTCAGTCCGTGTTCAACTCCTACCCTCAGAATGACGCTATAGAGCCCTGCACACCAGAACAACTGGACATAAGGACAGTTTTTCCCCGAAGGCCATCACTCTGCTAAACAACTAATTCCCACAACACTGTCAACTTATTTACTAAGATTGTATTACTATTATTCCTTTCATCCTTCCTAGTACCTATCTCTTCCCACTTATGACGGTATAACCTTGTTGCTTATCTTTACAATTTATATTGTTTTATTTGTTTCCTAGTATGCTTTGATTGCTTATTAGTAACCTATGGCAATCACTAAGTGTTGCATCATGATTCTTGATGAATATATTTTATATTTTCTTTATGTACACTGAGAGCATATGCACAAGACAAATTCCTTGTGTGTCCAATCACATTTGGCCAACAAAGAATTCTACTCTATTCTACAAAAAAAAAAAGAATGACTTAGGGAGAAAGTGACCATGGCATATTCAACATAATTCAGGCACAAGTAATTCAACAAAATCAAACTAGTGCCTTAGACTTAAGAGAGCTGACTTCTAACAAAGTAATAGAGTTTAGAAAGGATTCCATGAATGAAAATCCTAAGGGGGGGAAAAAAACGGAAGATGCCTGGGGAACACTGCAAGATCAGATTATAAAAGCCCAGATTTAACACAGTACCACGGAGAGAGAAAGGAGACCCCATATGAAAACAGCAGTTGCATAAAGAAATGTTTTATAAACTGGGAGACAAAAAGGATAAGTATAAAAAAAAAAGGAAAGTGGGGCACAACTAAAACCAGCAATTAGCCTGAATCAGAAAGGATGGGGTCAGGAATGCTAAGGCTCAGAATGACCTTGCAAAACTTGCCAGGAATAACAACAGAATAACAGAATTGGAGATCGTCTAGTCCATGGGTGTCAAACTCCCAGCATCACGTTGCCGTCATGTGAGGTTTCATGACGTTTTCCCCATTCGTGGAGCTAGGGTGGGCGTGGCCTGCACGTGACGCATCCGGCTCACAGGCCGCCAGTTTGACACCCCTGGTCTAGTCCAACTCCAGGAGGAGGCCCTATGTCCAATTGTCCAATCTCTTCTCAAAAACTTCAAAAAAAATAGTGAGTGTTGGAGCACCACAATTTCTGGAGGCAAGCCGTTTCACTGATAAATTGATCTCACTGTCAGGAAATTTCTCCTTATTTCTCAGTCATGTAGGGGATGGTTTCAAGTTATTATCAAAATAGAAGCATAAAGAGGTAACTAAATTTGACCCAATAAGGTAATAAATAAACACAATATAGTAAGTTGTGATTTGCCATAATGTAGACTAGCAAATAGCTTGTATATTATATTTTTTTCTCACTTGCCTAGAGTTAGTATTTTAAAGTATAGCCACACTATTATGGCCACACTAGTAATCTTTTAACATTAACTTGTAGGTCATCTAGTCCAACGCCCCCCACCCAAGCAGGAGACCCTCCAAACCATTTCTGACAAATGGCAGTCCAATCTTCTTGAAAGCCTCCAGGGATGAAGCTCCCACAACTTCTGAAGGCAATTTCTATACCATGGGTTGATTGTTCTCTGTCAGAAAGTTTCTTCTTATTTCTGGGTTGAATCTCTCCTTGATCAGTTTCCATCCATTAGTCCTTGTCTGGCCTTCAGGTGCTTTAGAAAATAGATAATCAGAGTTGGAAGGAACCTTGTAGGTCATCTAGTAGTCCAACACCACCACCCCCTGTATAAGCAGGAGACCCTACACCATTTCTGACAAATGGCAGTCCAATCTCTTCTTGAAAGTCTCAATTGATGGCACTCCCACAACTTCTGAGGGCAAACTCTTCCATGATTGTTCTCACTTTCAGAAAGTTTCTCCTTGTTTCTAGGTTGAATCTCTCCTTGTTCAGTTTCCATCCATTATTCCTTGTCTGGCCTACAGGCGCTTTGGAGAATAGCTTGACACCCCCACCCACCCCCCGTGGCAGCCCCTCCAAAATTGGAAGACTGCTATCATGTCTCCCCTGGTCCTTCTCTTCACTAGACTAGCCATGCCCAGTTTTATTTATTTAATTATTTATTTGTCAATTGTTTACAACATTGTTAAGTCGGCCAATCGGTCCCAAGAAAAGACGCGAGGCAGTGACTGGTCGAGCTGGCTTGGCTGCTTCTTCCAGGCGAGGCTTCGAGCGGATCATCTCCTGGTGCTTCGGTTGGTGAGTATTCCTGGTTTCTTTTTTGATGGGGTTGTCTGTTTTGTTTTTCGGGGTTTCTCCCCCCCCCACCTCTTGGTTGGTGTTTTGGTGTTCCCCCTCTGCTCCTGGTTCTCTATTTCTGTGTGATTGCGTGTCGGTTGTATTTCCCGCGGTGGTTCTCGATCTTAGCTGATCGATGTGTTGTTTCCATGCTCGCCCATCGTTTGTTAGTAACCGATACGAGCGGGGACCCGTTACCTGGGTTATCGTTGCCGGTATCCACAGTGGGTCCCCTGTGAAGTTCTTTGCGTATACCGCGTCTCCTGGTGCGAACGTTCGGTGCTTGCTGGAGGAGCCGGAGGGTTTTTCTGGGTTGTATGTGGGGTGCAGCCGGTCAAGTGGTGATCGTAGCTTTCTCCCCATAAGCAGCTCTGCCGGGCTCTTGTTCGTTGTCGTGTTCGGGGTTATGTGTTGTATGAATAGCATCCTGTTGATTTTGTCCTGTATTTCCCCGGTTTCGATTTTTTGAATTGTCTTTTTCGTAAATTGGACCATTCGTTCCGCCCTCCCATTCACCGCTGGATGAGCCGGCGCTGTCAGTGCGTGCCATATCCCCCGTTCCGCTAGGAATCTTTCGAAGGGTAGCACAGTGAACTGGGGCCCGTTGTCAGATACAATTACATCTGGGAGGCCATGGGTTGAGAATAGCTTGTTGAGTTCCTTGATGACGGCTTCGGTGGTGGTTGTTCTCATGTTGCTTACCTCCAGCCAGTTGGAGTAAGCGTCTACCATCACCAGGAACGTGTGTCCTTTGGTGGGTCCAGCGAAATCTATATGAATTCTGGACCATGGCCCTCTGGGGGTTTCCCATTCCAGGATTGGGGCGGCGGGAGGGCTCGGCCTGGATTCTTGGCATTGCTTGCATGATGCCACCCAGGCTTCGATCTCCTTGTCCATCCCTGGCCACCAGGCGTGACTTCTGGCCAGGGCTTTTGTTCTGACGATGCCTGGGTGCCCTTCGTGCAGCATGTCCAAAACTCTTTTCTGTAGTTTTTCTGGGATTATGACCCTGTCTACCCACAGTACGCAGCCTTTTTGTGTAAAGAGTTCTGTTTGGCGGCTCCGGAAAGTTCTGAATTGTTCATCATCGTCCTTTTCCGGCCACCCTTTCTCCACCCAGTTTAAGACCCGTGCCAGACGTTTGTCTTTATTGGTTTCCTGGGCAATGTCTGACGCGGTTAGGGGGAGATTGGGTAAGGTCTCTATGCTCAGGGTGGACATGGCGGGTGCTGGGTCAGCGTCCAGATCGGGTAACGGGGTATGGCTCAATGCATCTGCGTGTGAGATTGACTTACCGGGGCAAAGTTCTAGCTGGTAATTGTAGGTGGCGAGGAATTCGGACCACCTTGTCATTCTCGGAGATAGGATGTTCGGGGTGGCTCTGTCCCCTGCCAGGATCCCGAGCAGCGGTTTGTGGTCTGTGATGATGGAGAAGGTCCTGCCATAAAGGTACCCGTGGAACTTCTTTACGGCCGTGACGATTGCCAGGGCCTCCTTGTCCAGCTGGCTGTAATTTCTTTCCGGTTTTGAGAGGGTTCTTGAAAAGAATGCGATGGGTGGTTCCTTTCCGTCGGCGAGTGTGTGGCTGAGGATGGCCCCGACGCCGAAAGGTGATGCATCGCATGTCACTGTTAGTGGTAGTGTCTCGCTGTATTGGATGAGAACAGCGTCCGATGTGAGTAGGTCTTTTGTTCGGTTGAATGCGTTTTCCTCTCGCCTTCCCCAGCTCCAGGTGGCTGTCTTGTCGAGCAGCCTATGCAACGGTTCTGCCGCGGTTGCCTTTTGGGGCAGGAAGACATTATAGAAGTTAATCAATCCCAGAAACGCCTTCAATTCGGTTTTATTTCTTGGTCTAGGGGCTTCCTTGATGACCCTGATTTTTTTTTCTGTTGGGTGGATCCCGTGCTGGTCTAGGAGGTACCCTAGGAACTCGACTCTTTCTGTGCGCAGCTGGCATTTCTCTTTCTTGACTTTTAGCCCTGCGTCTTTGAACCTTTGAAGCACCTCCCTCAGGTGGCTTTCCAGTTGTTTTTGGTCAGCCGCTGACACCAACACGTCGTCAAAATAGGGCACTACCCCCTTGATGCCTTGGAGTAGCCTCTCCATTAAACTTTGGAAGACCCCCGGGGCTACGCTGACTCCGAACTGGAGCCTCTTGCAGCAGAAAGCCCCGTGGTGGGTGACTATGATTTGTGCCTCTGCGGTTTCCTTGTCGACCGGCAGTTGCTGATAAGCTTGTGCCAGGTCGAGTTTGGCGAAAATCTTGCCTCCCCCCAGTGAGTGCAGAAGGTGCTGTACCACTGGGACGGGGTAAGCGCTTTGTTGCAGCGCGTGGTTGAGGGTGGCCTTATAGTCACCACAAATTCTCACTGACCCGTCTGGTTTTACCGGGGTGACTATAGGGGTCTCCCACCTGGCATGGTCCGTTGGCTCGAGTACTCCTTGTTCGATGAGCTTATTTAGTTGCTCATCGATCTTGGGCCTGAGTGCAAAGGGTACTCGCCGGGGTTTGAGGCGGATTGGGGTAATGCTAGGATCTAGGTTGAAGGTTATTGGGGCCCCTCGGTACTTGCCTAGGCTGCTGTCAAAAACCTCCTGGAAGTCCTTTGCGAGCTGCTCCTCCCAGTCTGTCTCGGTGACGTGGTTGGTGCACGTCACCTCATTCCCAGTGGCGCAAACCATTGTAGTCCCAAGAGGCTAGGGCGGTCCTTCTCCATGATGGTTAAGGGAAGTATCTCGGTGCATCCCTTGAATGTAATTTTTAAATGTCCGATTCCTACCACAGGGATGCGGTTCCCCTGGTAGTCCTTGAGGATGAGTTTCTGGCTTTCAAGTTCGCGCCGATGGATGGTTGGCACCAAGTGCTTGATTTCCCACCATGCGACCATGGAGAGGTAGGATCTGGAACCCACCTCCATTTTGCATGGTCGGTCTTCAATGCCCACCTCCACATGGACCTTCCGGCCATCCCAGTTTGAAGAATGGCCGATGACGACCGTCTGGTGGGTTTCTTCTCGTTGTTGGGCCTCGTTGAAACGCCTCTTTCTTCCCTCCCGGCTCCATCGGCTCTCGGTGTTTCAGTCTCTGTTCCTCGGGGGGGTGCCGTCTCGTCTCTGCGGGCTGCTGTCTCGACACCGGGGGCTGTGGTTCCGTTTGAACCAGCACACTTTGGCGATGTGGCCCCGTTTGTCGCAGTGCCGGCATATTGCATCAAGGAACCGGCATTCCGACCGTGGATGATCGCCGCCGCACCCGGCACACTGGAATCTCGACTTACGACTTCGCCGCTCTCATCGGTCTCGTTCCGTCTGGAGCTGGTGGATGTCTTCCTCTTTGTCCTCGGAGTCGGTGAGGGAGTCGAGACCGCCATGATGTGTGGAGGTGGTTGCTCGGCGGTTGGTCTCGGTCTGCCTCTCGGGGGTCGAGGTCGTCTCGGCTGTTGCGGGGCGATCCGTGGTGCTCGTTTGTCGCATGCGGGCCGCCGATTTCCTGGTTGCTTCCGCTGCAGTTGCCTCGGCGAGGGTGTCGGTGAGGGATATGTCGCCCCTCGCCATGAGCTGGCTTTGCAGGACGGGGTCTTTGAGGCCGAGGATGACACGGTCTCACAGGGCTTCGTCCAGGTCGGTGAACCCGCACAGGCCCCCGAGGTCCCGTAGATCAGCCATGAAGTCTCTGATGCTCTCACCCTCCTTCTGATCCCGCCGGTAGAAGTCGTGCCAGTGGATGAGGGTTGGCACAGCGGGTGCGTAGTGGCTTCGCAGCAAAGGCTCGAGGTCGGCCCAGTCCATCGCCTTTACATCAAGCGGTTTGGCGAGGGCCTTCGCCATCTTGAATACTGCGAGCTCGCAGTGGGTCAGGAACACGGCCCTTTTCTTCTGCCCATTTGCGTCTTTCAAGTTGCTGCTTTCTAAGAACATGAGGAATCTATCGATGTAGGATTCCCAGTCCTCGGCAGCTTGGTTGAAGGGTGCGGGTGGCGTGGTGCTGCTGACCATGTTGCCGGTTGCTTTTCCATGTGCCACGTGCAATGTGGGTCTTGCTTCAGGATCCCATCCTCGTTGCCAGTGTTAGGTCGGCCCATCGGTCCCAAGAAAAGACGCGAGGCAGTGACTGGTTTAAAGCTCTTTTTATTTAAGTTGGATCTGCTGCTGGCTTGGAGCGCAGCAGCTTATATTGAACTGGTGCCAGGCGCCGCGGCCAATGACAGCCGTTCAAATCACCCGTGATCGGCTCGGCCAATCGCAGTTGCTTCGTAACGGCCAATCAGTGCCGCGCACTCGACCAATCCAAGTGCTGTGCGTTTAGCCAATCAGAAGTGCAGGTTTACAAGAAGGCAAATATATATACAGAACAAACATAATAGGTATAAGTAAAAACATAGTTATGAATACATTGATACATATAAGAAAAATAAAAAATAAACGATAGGACAGGGATGGTAGGCACGTTGGTGCGCTTATGCACGACCCCTACAGACCTCTTAGGAAAGGGGTGAGGTCAATAGTCGACAGTCTGAGGTTAAAGTTTTTGGGGTTTGGGGAAGCAACCACAGAGTCAGGTAGAGCAGCAGTCGCCAACTGGTGGGCCATGGGCCATTGGTGGGCCTTGAGAAAATTTTGGTGGGCCACAGAGAAATCTTACCCCCCGAGCCCCCCCACCAAAGCAATTAATTCAGGCTGTGCAGAAACACAAGGCTGCGCTGCCCACATGGCCCGCAGGAACCCTCCCCGCCCACTCACTCCTTACCTGGTAAACTTGTCTGCTAAATTTATATCTTTCCTTTTTCCGACCATCATCTGTTCTGCTGTGCCAGGAGATTTAGATTAGCTAGGAAGCAAGAAATGGTTGGATTTCTTGCTTTCTAGCTAGTCTTTAGATCTTCGGCTCTGCTTCCCTTAGGACTGAAGGTTTGCTTGCAAGCAAATTCAGTGCAGATTCACAGCAAGCAAATCTGAGAGACTGAGCTAGCCGATGGCAGATAGATAGATCACTGAATGAGTCTGAGCAACTCAATCTGCCTGCTTTGCCTGATTTTGTGTAAAAGTTGCTCTTATAAAAAATTCAATATTTATATAAATATTTATAATATTTTCATACAAGCCATGCCCAGCCAGTCACATGACCACCAAGCCATACCCACAAATTAGGCCATGCCCACAGAACCAGTTACTGATTCCTGGGATCTAAAATTATGAGTTTGGTGGTCCCTGAGGTCCAAAAGGTTGGCGACCCCTGAGGTAGAGTATTCCAGACATTGACCACTCTGTTGCTGAAGACGTATTTCCTGCAATCAAGTTTGGTGCGATTAACCTTGGGTTTGTATCTATTGTTTGCTCTTGTGTTGTTATGGTTGAAGCTGAAGTATTCATTGACAGGTAGGACATTGCAATGTATGATTTTATACACTATGCTTAGACTGGACCGAAGGCAGCATAGTTCTAGGTTGTCTAGGTTTAGAGTTTCAAGTCTGGTAGCATAAGGTATTCTGTAATGAGCAGAGGAGTAGAGAACTCTTCTTGGGAATATTTGTGGACTTTCTCAACTGTGTTAATATCAGATACGTAATGTGGGTTCCAGACTGATGAACTGTATTCGAGTATTGGTCTAGCAAATGTTTTGTATGCTCTAGTTAGTAGTGTGATATTACCAGAGAAAAAGCTACGTAGGATTAGATTAACAACTCTTTATGCCTTTTTGGCTATGTAGTTACAGTGGGCTCTAGCACATAGATCATTAGAGATGAGTACTCCAAGATCCTTGACAGAGTTTGGATCCTCAACAAGGTCTTGACTATTCAGCCTGTATTTTATTTTCTGATATTTTGCCAATATGTAGGACAGAGCATTTATTTGTTGAGACTTGAAGTTGTCATTTGTTTGTCCATTCTGATACATAGTCAAGGTCTTTTTGGAAGGTAGTAGTATTGTCTGTGGTGTTGAATTGCTTTACATCATCAGCGAAGAGAACACAGTTGCTCTTGATATGATCACAGAGGTCATTTATGTAGAGTATGAAAAGAGTTGGTCCTAGAACACTGCATAGGGGGACACCACTGTTGACAGGTACAGAATTTGATAGGACACTCCCAATTTTGACCATTTGTTGTCTGACAGGAATGCTCCTATCCAGTTATGCAGGTGTCCCAGCTTCAGCAGCTTTAATGGCTGCCTCTCCCCTGTGGGAAAAAAGGGTTTCTCCTGAATCGACAGGATGTGCCCTCCTCTGTCACTGTCTCTACGGGATGGTTTAGGTCCATTGGGACCGTCCTGCAATGGAGATATCAGCAGCCATCTTAGAACTTAAAGATCGCATGCTGTACCGCTGCGACGCAAGCTCCACCCTCTAGACTGATGAGCTGTATTCAAGTATTAGTCTTGTGGTGGTTTCTCATGGAAAAGATGAGACACAAGTGAGTGTTCTCGGGATGAGAGCCCAGAGCAAATTCCAGTGCTCCCTTTTATTGAGATTTTAGCATAGCAAGTATAGTCACATTGTGGATTACAATAATTAGATATAGTACAGACTTGTTTACAGTTGTCTGAGCTGCTTGATTGTTTCTAGTGTTTGTTTTTAATTTCCTTGCACTATCTCAGTGACCTTTAAGCAAGCATGTATGCATAAGGTCTTAGACTAATCATTACCCAATACCCAAGTCAAAGTTTATTCCCACAAGTCTAGCAAATGTTTTGTATGCTCTAGTTATTAGTGTAATATTACCAGAGAAAAAGCTACATAAGATTAGGTTAACAACTCTTAACATCTTTTTGGCTATGTAGTTACAGTCGGCTCTAGGACCCCCACATGCTCCTGGATTAAGAACTTTTTGACAAACAGACCACAGTCTGTTGGACTTGGCCCCCCAGCTTTCTTCCACTATTACACTCAGTACTGGTTCCCCCCAGGGTTGTGTCTTGAGCCCCCTGCTATATGCCTTGTACACCTTTGACTGCTCACCAAGCCACGCAACAAACACCATCATAAAGTTTGCGGACAACACGACCATGATTGGTCTCATCTCCAGAGAGGATGAGACTGCATATAGGTCAGAAGTAGAGAACCTGTCTATCTGGTGTTCACAAAACAATCTGTCACTGAATGTCCATAAAATCAAAGAACTGATTATGTACTTCAGGAAACATGGACAGGACCACACCCCACTCATCATCAACGGAGAACGAGTGGAAACTGTCCCTACGATCAGATTCCTTGGCATCCATTTTTCAGCTGATATCTCCTGGTCCCCTAACACCAAGGCCATAGTGAAGAAGGCTCAGCAGCAGCTGCATTTCCTGCAGGTTCTCAGGAAGAACAATCTGGATAAGAAGCTGTTGCTGGCTTTCTATAAAACCTCTGTGGAGAGCACTCTGACATACTGTCTGGGTGTGTGGTATGCAGGCTCCACAGTTGAGGACAGGAAAACTGTACAGAGGGTGATAAACACAGCTCAAAAGATCATTGGTTGCCCTCTGCCCTCCCTGGAAGACTTAGCCAGGTCCCGCTGCCAAAGCAGAATCAAGGCCATTATAGAAGACCCCTAAAAAACATCCTGGCAATTATCTTTTTGACCTGCTGCCGTCTGGATGGCGTTTTAGGTCAATAAAATCCCACACCACTAGACTAACAAATAGTTTCTTTCCCTGGGCCATCCAAACCACAAATAAACACAAAGTCACTACCTCATTAAGATGTGAAATCTCAATACCCCATTCAGATGTATAATAACATATTACAGTACAATCCATCTCTTGTGTATTATACTCGGCTAAGCATTACAGTCAGTGTTGGATGTATATTTTGTGTATATTCGTAGATATTGTACTCTCAAATTGCAAATGGAGATATGGGTACTCGATCTTTCTTATCTTCATTTTTAAGTGCTTTGGTTTTATTGTATTGCAAACAGTTGCTGGGCTGCATCCACAGTTTCGATGTACTTGCACAATGACATAAAAGTTATAATTCTAATTCTAGCAGTTAGGTCATTTGAGATGAGTACTCCAAGATCCTTGACAGAGTTTGGATCATCAACAAGGTCTTGGCTATTCAGCCTGTATTTTATTTTCTGATTTTTTTCTGCCAGTATGTAAGACAGAGCATTTATTTGTTGAGATTTGAAGTTGCCATTTGCTTGACCATTCTGATACGTAGTCGAAGTCTTTTTGAAGGGTAGCAGTATTGTCTGTGGTGTTGAATAGCTTTACATCATCAGCGAAGAGAAGATAGGAGGCCGGGTGTTCCACAGAGCAGGGGCAGCAGCAGAGGAGACTCTCTCCGCAGATCTCCCGACAAAGTTCTTTGAACCCACAGGGTCCACAACACACTTTCCTTATTTGACCTGAGGGGATAGGTTGATGAGATAGAGATAAGATTCCAGGTCATTTGGTTCCATGAAATTAAGGTTTTTAGAGGTAATAACTGACACCTTGAATGGCAACCTGGAAGCGCACTGACACCCAATGCTGCTTGCATCGCAGAGGTTATATATGCAGCTCGCCACTCTGAGGATGCCTAAAACGGCTCCTCCTGCTGCATCCTACACCGGCTGCAGGTTCTGGATGCTCTTCAAGGGCAGCAACATTGCAGTAGCCTATGGAGGAGAGGACCAGGGCATGAGTGATGGAAAGGAGAGCCTCTCAATCCAGGAAGGGGAATAACTGACCCACAACATCAAGTTAGGCAAAGGGCCTTCTAGCCACAACTGCCCTCCCCCTCCTCAAGCAGGAGTTGTGACTCCCCCAGGAAGTCCCCCATTTTACACACCGGATCCGTCTAGAACCAGAGAAGGTGAATCTTCAGAAACAGAAGATTCCACCTTAACAGGAGGCCTGTCCCACATCCAGCCCCCATAGCCTCCAAGCACATCTCTGGATTCGCCAGAGACGTCTTCTGCATCCTGATGATACATCGTCCCAGTGTGATGGATGATCTCACCCAGAGGTTTCATGAAGATGTTCAAAAGGGGTGGAGAGACCAGTGAGCCCTGCAGTACCTCTCGTTCCCCACCAGTTGAGACCAGCCTCAAAGGAAGAACAGGAACCAGCACAAAACTGTGGCGCCTACCCCCAGCTCCCAAAGCCCCCACCCCACCTGCAAACTCCTCCCTTCCTTGCTCCTGAAATCACTATTTCCAGAGTCAAAACAGCACCTGCATTCTCCTGGTTTCTCCTGGTCACCTGGTCAGCTTTTGCCATCTACAATCAGCAATAGACCCATCGCCTCCATTGACCTTTTCTTGCGACTGACACATTTGTGAAGGAATTGGTCTTCCTAAATTTTGCCTCTCTTGCCAACCTTTGCTCATTTTCTACCTTCGCCTTCCTGGCCTCATCCAGACTTTTCTGGAGAGGTCGCTGTTTGTATGGGACACCACCACCACCACCACCCCATTTTCTATAAGCATCTTTTCTTAGTCACGCTTTCCTTCTTGTGAGCTGCTTGTCCAACCACATCAGCTTCTTTAGATGATTTCCTTCTTCACTGACATCACCTGATGGGATGCCATCCGTGATTCCCATTTCGGAAAGTCCCAACTGCTGCAAAACCTTCGCTCTTAAGGTTTCCTTCCCAGAATACCTTATTTACCCTTTCTCTTGGTTTAGTCAAATTTGCCTTCCTACAATCCCCAGTTTCAGTTTTGTTTTTTAAAAAATCAGGTGATCTAAGAATACGTTGTACACATGAGAAAGGGAGGCAAAGGAACACAAAGGAGTTGTGTTGTGGGGGGCGGGGGGTAGGTGGGGAGGAGAAAGGCGGGGTGGTGGGGGTGCTGATGGGGCTGGTGTGTCTTCCTCCCTTCCTCCCTCCCTCCCTGCTGCTTGTTCTGGACTTCCCTCTTTTAGCCCAGAAAGAAAACTTGTGATTGCACACAGACCTCTTGCGCAATTCTGGGCATTTCTGGCTTACCAAAGAGAACAGGGCAGGGATGTATGGGGAGAGTGAATGAAAACGGGGTGCTGCCACTGAGTTGGTGTCGCCCCCCCCCCCCCCCGACGCTGGCATTTGGATGGGAGAATCTGAAGGGTCCAGGCTCACCTTTTGCCCTCCTCCAGACAGCAGGCAGACAAGGAACAGGGAAGGGGCCAGCCAGGGGGCTCTTTGGGCTTTCCCCCTCCTGGAGCTGGAAGGGGGCAGGCCGAAAATGAGTCTTCCTGGAATGTGCGGTGGAGGAAACTGAGCTGGGGGGAGCTTACAGCACGCCAGGGGAACAGCAGGCAGTCCTGGCACAGCCACCCACAGCAGAAGCAGCCGCCTCCATGGAGCTCCCAGAGGTATGGGCAAGTGGGAAGGAAGGGGGATGGCAACGGTGGGGGTCACCTGCCAGGACCCCACACTTTCTGGAGAAGAAGAGAGGGTAGAATGGGGGGGGGGTTTCTGGCCCAGCTTCCAACCACTTTTGATGCCAACCCCCCCTCCCCCATCCCCCCCTCTGTTCTTTGGACGGGAAAGTTCTCAGCACTCTGGACAGCTGGGAAGAAAAGCCACTCCTCCGACTGCCACTTTGTCACCGTGGAGGAAAAGGAAGGCCAACAATGCCCCCCCCCCGCCCCCCGCCAGCCTCAGGGTCTTGGGGGTGGGCAAGTAAGAGCTGCTTCTGATCCAGCTCTGATCCTGACCCTTTTCCGTTCTCTGGGACTTCATTTGAAAAGTTCATGGCTGTTGCCATGTTGCAGCTGCCAGAACAAGCCTACGGATTCCTGCTTTTCTGTACCTGGGGTGTGTGTGGGGGGGGGGAAACCGTCAGCAGCCATGGTTTCCTCAGGAAGGTTTAGGAGAAGCTTCAAAAGGTGAATATCGCTTATCGTTTTCCTGGTGGCCTCTGGCCCGTTTGTCAGGTGAAGCCCAAAGCACTTGTGTTTTTCCCCAAACACCCGGACTTCATCAAAGCTCTTGGCATCATTGCTAAGTCCACAGATTTAATTCACCACGCTGAATGACAGTGTCATACTTGCAGAAATTCGATCTCTTCCTTATAGAAGACCCCCCCTGCGTTCTTTGCCTCCTTCCTCCAGGCTGCTCTCATTACAAAGCCTGTGTGTTGCCAAACAACTGCATTTTGTGGTAACGGAGGGCGAAGGACACTTCTTTAATTTGCTTTTTTCAGACTTCCTTGGCCAAAAGCTGCGTAGGCACAGATGGCTTGGATAGGAGGCAGAGCGGCTGACAGGGCTTTCCTTTCCATTATGGAGACCTACCTTTTGTAAGCGTCTTTCTTCTAGTCTGAGTAAAACGAAGTGGGGCATTGATCAGAGGGATAATGTAATAACTCCCCAGTTGCTTAAAGACATGCCACAATAGATGAGAGCACAGCTGGGCGAGGAGTGGAGGAGGAGGGCCAATTCCTATCACAAATGGTTGAGAGATCTGCATGTGGACAGATGGCCCTGAACGGGTCCAGGATGCGAATGACTGCAAGGAACCACAGTGGCTCCTGGCATTGGAGTAGAGGTCCTTCCAGATCGTTGAGTCACTCCTGAGGCTTAAACTCATTTATGGCAGCTTTGTGCCACTTGGAGGAATGTGTGCAACACCTGACAAAAGTGCTCAGATTTGCTCTTGTTTAGAGACCAAGCATCAGATAATAACCATTAGAGATGCCCGGGGAATAGAGTTGCACTTTTATCTGGGAGCAATGTGATCCTGTTGGACCTGAGGGAATGGACCTGAGGAAGTGTCAGAGCAGCCTCTTGCTTGTTAGACTCCTGTCCCTCCTGGTTAGTGGAAGTTTGTAGGAGGGAAGCAACTGAGCTGGAAGGCGGGATTAAATGTGTCATCAGTTTGGAATCATTGTGTGGCCACAAGAGACCCAGGTCCAGCCTCCCCCGCCCCTGAAATTCTGTTGTCCGTATCTTGAGCCAGTTTAGCTTTGTCCATTGGTTGACTAGATTATTTTGTATAAATAGCAGTAATAAACTCTTCTATGCTTTGAACTCAACAAATGCTCTCAGTTACCTGCTTCCAGGATGGTGACTTCTGCATGGGTGCAGGCAATGATTAATGTAGTAATGTGATTAATACAACACATCAGGAGGAGTTGCTGGTGGCAGCCATCATTAGACCCTCACTCTGGAGGACAACTTTAGTCCAATTTTGTCCCAAGAGTGGTTGCACGACAGCTCCAGTGTCAATTCGCAAAGCATCCCTGAATGTCAAGTTGTCATGGGCAAGGGGGATGGGTGTGCGAACTTCACTGCTGCATCAAGGAGCTGGTATCTCAGCCAAAACAAGGCACATTCCATCTGATATGCCAAGGTCGTCTCCACAGGAACCCACAGTGGCCAGAGGGCGGGACTTTTACAATCCCAAAATTGCTTTGTTAGGGAATGTGACTGATGACACATATTGAGGGGAGGGGGAAACAGGGTCAGAAGTAAAGCGTGAATTAACTGAGGTCAGAGTTGGCTCCACCAACTCGCTCTCCTTGACCTCTCAGCGGTTTTTGATACCATCAAGCATTTGGGGCTGGCTGCAGTCTTTGGGATTGGGCAATGCAGTGTGGCACTGGTTTGATTCTTCTCTTCGTGGCTGGTTCCAGTTGGTGCTGACAGGGGGTGAGAGATCCAGCTCAAACTGCTGCTCTGTGTAGCACCAGGGGGCTCAGTGCGCTCTCTGCGGTCTTTGGTCACGAAACCCACTGGCTGAGATCATGTGACACCAGGGGTTGAGATAGGCTGCTCAGCGCTGTGTCTCTATCCTTGCTGACCCAAGTGATGCTGTAGCTGCCCTTTCATGGTGCTTGGAGGCCATGGGCCTCTCTGGGGGAAAACAGCCTTCGACTGAACCCTGGTACAACAGCTGTGAATATGTGGAGTCTTGGGATCCAGAGATAGGATAGGATAGGATAGAATAGGATAGATGTCAGATCCATGTATCTGTCATTTCTTCAGTGGAAGAAGAAAAGGGGGGTGGGGGAGAGACTGATAAAGAAATCCTTTCTTGATGTAACCTGAATATATTTAATCTTATATCAAATTTGTATAACCCAAGCATGATACAATGGAGAGGAAAAAGCCAGATGGCTGGAACCTGTCACCTCTTAGAGGCACAGCCAGGAGATGAGAAGATCATACAAATTCCACAGTGAGTTGTGTCCTAGGAATCTCTGGAAAAGTTTGTTCTAAAAAGGGGGTGGGGGGGAATTAGGTATGCCCTGAGAAACTGTGAAAAATATTGTTTCTACAGAAGGGGTGGAGGGGGGAATTAACATACTGGCTTTTGTTTCACCAAATACACATCAAGATAAGGGGAGGGGTTTCTGAACTCCCTTATCTATCCCTGTATGCCTGAGGGACCTCAGATGCTGCTTTGAATTCCTACATGAATTGTCTCATCTCAATAAAGGATTCCTTTTGATACATTTGGTGTTCAGAAGTTCATTCTGGTTAATTGAATGGGAAAATAGAATAGAATAGAATAGAATAGAATAGAATAGAATAGAATAGAATAGAATAGAATAGAAT